>SSNP01000212.1:411181-582243 GCA_006937955.1 Pachypanchax playfairii | reverse complement strand
ATAAGAGACAGGCCGTCTACGACGGTCCTCCAACACCAGGGTTCGAGGACGTCACCGTCTACGACGTTCCTCCAACGCCAGGGTCCGAGGACGTTGCCGCCCGCGATGGTCCTCCTACGTCTTCTCCTGGGTTCGAGGGCGTTGCCGTCCACGACGCTTTTCCAACGCTTCTCCAACGCCAGGGTCCGCGACGGTCCTCCTACGCTTCAGCCGGGGTCCGAGGACGTCCACGCCCCGACGGTCCTCCTATGTCTCCTCCTGGGTTCGAGGGCGTCGCCGTCCGCGACGCTTCTCCAACGCCAGGGTCCGAGAACATCGCTGTCCGTGACGGTCCTCCTACGTCTCCTCCTGGGTTTAAGGACGCTGCCTTCCGCAACGGTCCTCCAACGCCTCCTCCTGGGTCCGAGGACGTCTCCTCCTGGGTCCGAGGACGTCTCCTTCTGGGTTCGAGGACGTCGCCGGACCCTGGGTTCGAGGACGTCGCCGTCCGCTACGGTCCTCCAATGCCTCCTCCTGGGTCCGAGGACGTCGCCGCCCGCGATGCTTCTCTAACGCCAGGGTCTGCGATGGTCCTCCTACGCTTCAGCCGGGGACGTCCACGCCCCGACGGTCCTCCAACGCCAGGGTCCGAGGACGTCGCCGTCCGCGACGGTCCTCCAACGCCTCCTCCAACGCCTCCTCCTGGGTTCGAGGACGTCGCCGTCCGCGATGGTCCTCCAACGTCAGGGTCCGAGGACGTTGCCGCCCGCGATGGTCCTCCTACGTCTTCTCCTGGGTTCGATGGCGTCGCCGTCCACGACGCTTTTCCAGCGCTTCTCCAATGCCAGGGTCCGCGACGGTCCTCCTACGCTTCAGCCGGAGTCCGAGGACGTCGCCGTCCACGACGGTCCTCCAACGCCAGGGTCCGGGGACGTTGCCGCCCGCGACTGTCCTCCAACGCCACGGTCCGGGGACGTTGCCGCCTGCGACGGTCCTCCAACGCCGGGGTCCAAGGACGTCGCCGTCCGTGACGGTCCTCCTACGTCTCCTCCTGGATTTGAGGACGGCGCCGTCCGCGACGGTCCTCCCACACCTTCTTTTAGGTCAGAGGACGTCGCCGTCCGTGATTCTCCTCCAACGCCAGGGTCCGAGGACGTCGCCGTCCGCGACGGTCCTCCTACGTCTCCTTCTGGGTTCGAGGGCGTCGCCGTCCGTGACGCTTCTCCAACGCCAGGGTCCGAGGACGTCGCCGTCCGCGACGGTCCTCCAACGCCAGGGTCCGAGGACGTAGCATCAGCTCCAGTGCCAGACTCATCAGCTCCAGATCCACTGGTTCCAGACCCATCAGCTCCAGATCCACCGGTTCCAGACCCATCAGCTCCAGATCCACTTGTTCCAGACCCATCAGCTCCAGATCCTCCGGTTCCACTTCCAGCTCAAGTCGCTCCAGTTCCAGTTCAAGTTGCTCCAGTTCTCATCGCTTCAGCCTCCAGCCATCCAGGGGGCCTGGCTCAAGTCTCCAGTGCCGCACTCCAGGCGCGCTGCGCCTCTTTGCTTCACGGCTCCCAGGCCGCACTCTGGGCGCGCAGCGCCTCATTGCCTCGCGGCTCCCAGGCCACACTCCAGGCGTGCTGCGCCTCATTGCCTCGCGGCTCCCAGGCCGCACTCCAGGCGCGCTGCACCTCATCGCCACGCGTCTCCCAGTTCGGCGCCTCTCATCGTGGCACCCTGGCCGCACTCCCGACCTTCGGCGCCTCTCAGCGCGGCCTCCCGGCCACCCACCAGACTTTGGGCGTTTCTCAGCGCTGCCTCCTGGCCGCCCTCCAGACTTCTGCCGTTTCTCAGCGCGGCCTCCCGGCCGCCCTCCAGACTTTGGGCGTTTCTCAGCGCAGTCTTCAGGTCGTCCTCCAGACCCCCCTGGATTATGTGTCTCTTCTCTCATGTAAGTTTGTTTTGCTGCCCCGTCAGCATTTTACTTTATTATTAAACTCTTTTGTTTGCCTCATTTTCACCTTCCCGTCTCCTGCCTGCGCCTGGGTCCTACATTATAACCTCAAACCGTAACAGCTAGAGCTTTAAACAAAAATCCAACAGAAGCTGAACAAGAGACCAGAGCTGATCTTCTCAGCATAAGGACAAACAATAGTTTAGCTCTTTCTACATATAAGTAATAGCATTGTAATTCTCAATGCTTTATACAAAATGTTTTTTAAATGTTCTTACAATTAGTCTGAGTTTGCCAGATAGCATCTGCCATCCCCCACAGAGCAGGAAACACAAAAAAGACAGCCAGCTGGTCTGGATGAGGTCTCCAGAACAAGAGGGCGATGATGCACGAAAAGTTTGCCACAGCAGCTAAAAGTTCCAACAAATATGACATTTCAGCATTAATTAAAACAACATTTAAATTATTTACTTATATAACACAATGTATGTATGAAGCATAAGGACTTTTTACCCAGTAAGAAGAGAGGAGCTCTGCCGGTGTACCGAGCAATTCTCCCAAAGAGAAAAGAGCAAAGTGAATTGGATGCTCCAAAACACATCATCACAAAACCAACGAAGTGGATCCCCAATGCACAAGTCACGTAGTTCTGAAAGACACACATTTCCATTCAGACGACTTCCTGTTTCCTAAATATTCAATAAAATTTTAACAGTCTGATTGAAAACATCTCTCGGTGTTGACCAACAAGTGAAAGAACTGACATATACAGAGTAAATTTAAATTATTTTGTATCATTTCACACAAATCTGGTTTCTAACTGAAATTCACATTATTATGAGGTTCTGAGGTGTTTCTTTGTCTTAACTCATAAAAAAACCTTCATCCAGTATCGAAATTGAGTGAATCTGATTTTAAACTCTCACTGGAAACAAGCTTAATGGGTTGAGAGTTAGACATGATGTCAGACATTAACTCTTTGTAAGTTTGCACACATACACAGTTAGGAGATTATTTCAACCCTTGTTCCAGTCTCTGCACATCCAGTTCAGATCCAGTGTAGAACAGCAATGCTATGAATAGTTTGAAACTGGTACTATTAAGTCTAATTTCCAACGTGCACATTTTTAAATACACTCCTTGGACACATGTATGTAGGCACACCTGTTAAACTGCTCGGTAATGCAAATTTCTAATCAGCCAATCACATGGCGGCAACTCAATGCATTTGGGCATGTAGACATGGTCAAGGCAATCTGCTGCAGTTCAAACAAGGCATCAATGGGAAAGAAAGGTGGTGACTTTGAATGTGGCATGGTTGTTGATGCCAGACGAGCTGATCTGAGTATTTTAGAAACTGCTGATCAACTGAGATTTTCACATACAACCATCTCTATAGTTTACAGAGAATGGTCCAAAAAAGGGAAAATATCCCGTGAGCAGCAGTTCTGTGTGTGAAAATGCCCCATTGATGCCAGAGGTCAGAGGAGAATGGCCAGACTGGTTCGAGCTGATAGAAAGGCAACAGTAACTCAAATAACCACTCGTTACAACCAAGGTAGGCAGAAGAGCATCTCTGAATGCACAACATGTCGAACTTTGAAGCAGATGGTCAGCAGAAGACCACATCAGGTGCCACTCTTGTCAGCTAAGAACTGGAAACTGAGGTTACAATTTACACAGGCTCCAGACCAAAATTGGACAATAGAAGATTGAAAAAATGTTGCCTGGTCTGATGAGTCTCGATTTCTGCTGCGACAGTCGGATGGTAGGGTCAGAATTTGGCGTCAACAACGTGAAAGCATGGATCCATCCTGCCTTCTATCAACAGTTCAGGCTGCTGCTGATGGTGTAATGGTGTGAGGGACATATTCTTGGCACACTTTGGGCCCCTTAGGACCAACTGAACATTGTTGCAATGCCACAGCCTACCTAAGTTTTGTTGCTGACCATGTCCATCCGTTTATAACCACAGTGTACTATCTTCTGATGGCTACTTCCAGCAGGATAGTGCGCCATGTCATAAAGCTGGAATCATCTCAGACTGGTTTCTTAAACATGACATTGAGTTCTCTGTACTCAAATTGCCTCCACAGTCACCAGATCTCAATCCAATAGAAACTCTTTGGGATGTGGTGGAATGGGAGATTAGTATAATGGATTTGCAGCCAACAAATCTGCAGCAACTGCTTGATGCTATTATGCCAATATGGACCAAAATCTCTGAGGAATGTTTCCAGCACCTTGTTGAATCTATGCCACGAAGGATCAAGGCAGTTCTGAAGGCAAAAGGGGGATCCAACTCGGTACCAGCAAAGGGTACCTTTATAAAGTGACCAGTGAGTGTATGTTCATAATTTAAATTGATTTATCTTTTGGACATCTTACTTTGGTGTACTCCCCAGACAGGAAACTCTGTTCAAAGCCACTGTACATGGTGAGCGGGATGAGTGTCACCAGCCTCCAGTCCTTTATGAGTCGAAACGTGGCCAGGAAAGTGTGACAGAATGGTTCCCGGTTCTCGCGAAACTGACTGGTCTGCTCGTGGTCAATGTTGTCAAGAAACACTGCTACGATGATCATGGCCAGCACACCCACACCTACAACACAACAATGCCCACGTTAAAACAATACATTCATGGTTTAGAGAAATAATAATTTTTAAATAACGGCGTTAATATTCCAGCCTCCTGGCCTTATGTAAACTCTGAGATTACCGATGTAGGACCCGACAAGTGTCCACACTAATTTCTGTGCAGGCTTGTTGCTTGTGCTGTTGACAGCAATGTTGAGGCCACAGTCAGCTGCTCCACAGGTTTCCAGCACATCTTCTGGGATATCAGCTGAAAACACAAAAGTCTTAAGGACCACAGTTTGAATTAAAACATTGATTTTAAAGGTTCAAGAATACCTCTAAGAGCAGTAAGGAAATAAAACTAGTTTGTTCTAAGAAACAATATTGTTAAGTTATTGTAATCATATAAGCTGATAAGAAAGAATTACAACTGTCATATAATATACACACGGTAACATTATTGATTTTGAACACGCACCCTTTTCATCCTCCTCCACAAAACTAACGGTTAACTTATAGATCCCACTCTACCATGATTTATTATCAGATTACAGAATCTGTGTGAAAAACAGGATCTCAGACCACATTCAGCTGTTAGGTTCTGTTTCCAACAGCCATTATAAACAGAGAAATGTTGTATTTTTCCTCCCTGGAAACAGCAAACAGCAGGGTTGTAATGTAGAAGAAGAAGAAATGATCTTAGAGAAGCAAATGCTCTCTGTGTTCATCTGGAAAGAGTTAAAAATCCAGAGTCAATCAATCTGCACTGAAAAACAGAATTCACAGGAAGAAATCTTTCAAGACTATTTAAAGTCCTTGAAGCAAGTTCAGCAATGCTCAGAAATTATAAAAAATTCAGAATTCCATCATAAATGCAACTAAATTGGATTCACTTGTAAAATGTTAAAGTAAATCACTGTAATCCTTCGCTGTGCTTCAAGTTTTGCGGCTTCACAAAATCACATATGTAAGCATATCTGAATAAATACTATATTAGACATCTATCTTTTGATTTCTAGTACATGCTTCTTTGGTTGGTTTGTCTAGTTAATGTCATATACAACACATTATTGGTGGATTGTTAAGTACATTGTTATTTATAGGGTGTGCTGATTGGCTCAGAGAAGGGACACTGCATTAGATTCTGCTTTGTATTAGCAGCATCTCATACATTCAGTATTGTGTTTCTTTGTGGAAAGTGTTTTAAAAGGGCTTAAAATATAAGAGAATCTTGTAAACATATAGTTTGTACTTCTTCTGATTGGTTTCTAGAACATAATTGCTGTGACTGAGGAGAGATCACTGTCAAATAAAGTTAGAACTGGAACATTTTAAAGTCTTCAGGTTTTCAGTTTACTTTTGCAAAGTTTAGTCTGACACATTAAATCTTCAGGAGTGATGCTTGATTGTAATGCACAGTGGTGGAGGGCTGATGATTTGGGTTTATCTTGCAGTCATAGGACCTGGACACATTATGGTCATCGGTTTGACCTCTGTATGCCACAGTGTCAAGGTGAGCCTGTCTCTCTGTGGGCTGACTCTTGGACCAAACCAGGTTATGAAACAGAACAGTGGTCCAAACACAGCAGCTGATTAACAACAGAATGTCTGAAATAGAAAACAATCAAGGTTCCATGGTGGTCCAGTCCAGACCTGAACCTGGTGGAGGAACCTTGAGAGAACTGAGCAGAAACAATTTTTCAACACACTGCTTTCACATTTTGTTTCATTTGTGTTCAGTAAAATCTGAGATGGTTTAATAAATAATTCACAACAAAGCTGAGCATGTTTTGAATAAAGTGTGGATTCAGTTTTCTGCTTACAGATGTTGGTGTCCTGTCCGAAGATAAGTGACGACATGAGGTTCCCCCACACGGCAGATGACTGAAAGATGAAGAAGAAAATGCCAAAGTAGTGGTTAATGACGTCAGAGCCTTTTTTATTCTCCTTAGCAGCCTGGTTGTTCCCAGAAATCGTCAGGTAGGTGCATTTAGCTGACCACAGAGGGGAGCCACCCAAACCCAGGATCACTGAGGTCGGGATGAGGGTGTACCTGAAACAGAGCAGATCAGTCAAGTTAGGCTGCGATATATCAGTGACTGCTAGATGCTCTGCCACAGAACTAAAACTGGATGTTTCATGATTTACAGAATGATCATCATGTAGAGAAGAAGAAGAACACCTCAAGACTAGAATAAAAACATTAAAGTAATACACTATCACTTACCATCCAGGATAAAGGTTTCCAAATGAATATGACACATAGCAGGCCATGCCAGCAACGATGGTCCATTTACAGCCCAGATTTTTGATCATGATAGGGGGCAGAAACATGGAAGAGATGATGATGGAGGCATAGATGACGCTGAGAGACGCGACCCCCATCCCCTGCTCTGCATTCAGACTGCTCTGCCAAGGAGAAATGGTAAGATCAGTCTCCAGTTTGCAGTAATTTAAGTCATTTGTGCCACATTTTATTTACTTTAAGTATAATTAATCTGTTGAATTCTATAAATTTATATTCAGTGAGTGAAGCATTTAAACTTGTCCACATGAAATGATTCATTGGGATTTTAAAACAGCCATTTTTAGTAACAGTAATTCTCTGTCGGTCTTTGTGTTTTCATCATATCAGATCCTAATCTGTTATCATAAAGAGCCTGTTTCAAATTTAATTTAGCTTTCAAGTCATGGCCAAATTAAAAGGAAAACTTTCTTTGTTATAATATTGCTGTATTATTAGAAATCTCAAAATCTGTGCTGAACTTCATTCAAAATTAAATCAAGTTTTAAAGTCTTAGGTTTAAAGTTTTACCCTAAATGCCTGTTTATATCTAAATATACCTTTAAACTACAGGGAACTTCCTGTTTCTTACAGTTAAATACGAAGGTGTTTGAATTAAAAGTAAATTCAACGTGACCATTTTTATTCTGCTGAGGAAATTTTACATTTCTAAATTTTTCAAAATACAGTTAAAATAAAATAATGTATGACTTACTCTCTTTTTATCAGTCCTCTCTAAATTAAGTTATTCTTAAACCAATTTGAGTATTTAATTATTATTATTAAAAGTCTTACCTGTAAACTCTGAAGGCCTCCGTAAGCTGTGAACAGAGACAGGAACCCCACCGACACCACCAACACATTTTTAAAGTTACGGCTGATCATTGTAGCCTCTCAAAAATTTCCCAGACTTTTGGGAAAAAAAAAAAAACTAAAATCAGTAAAAATGTTGAATTTGTTGTATTTTATCTGTAATGAACTTGTACATGTAGCAGCTGAACAACCCGAGCAAAGTCAGAGAAAGATCTTTCTGCTGAACGTGACCATCTCTCTCTGATAAAGTCGTACACTTGAAAAAGTTGGGACAAAGTCCAGTTCTAACACACACACACACACACACACACACACACAGTACATACAAGACTGAGTTTCTGCACAGCGTTACGCAGCTGATTGCTTATCACTGGAGTTCTAAACTCTGATATGTTCTGTATCAGGCTGTTTGACACCTTCTTTTTGTCCTCCCTCCTGTTTCTGGGTCATTAAAGTTGTTTCCTCTCATCAGTTTAAATGACTGATATACACTTTTATTTTTCTCTTCCTTTATAGATTACAGTTATAGTCAACACAGGACAAAATGGCACAGAACAAAGGTTAATTACCTGTCATTTCAGGTTTTTCTTTTACGACGATGCCAACTCATAGTTTTTACAACGTGACAGCATCTTGTTGCTCGGAGGAATGACATAAACATGGAGACACTGTGGTCTGTTATTACAGCTGTACTCAAAGTAAAACAAACTTTAAGCAAATTCTTCAGAAACACGTGAACCAGTTTCTGAAAATCTGCTCTGGGTGAAAGAATTAAGCGTCTGAAGACAATAATTAGATTTATAAAGATTTTAGTGGAGATCTGTGAGGGTCAAACTGCTGCTGCAGGAACTCCTGAAGAAATATATGTAACACAAATGAGAAAATAATAGTTTTCTGTCATAGATTACAAAGAAAGGGTAATGACAGATAAGAATAATAATCAGGTAAATGGTTCATATCAGCAGAGATAAAAGAGCATCTTTATCTGGCTCCTTCTGTTACTGAGGTCCTTTGTTGTTTTACTAAAAACTTAAACCTGTTTTATGTTTATTTAAATTGGTTTGTTCTGGTAATTTAGAGAAATGTTTCTTTAAAAGTTGAAGTCAGCTTTCTACTGTTTGAGTTCCTCTTCCAAACTTTACAGCTAGTGAGACTGTTTCAAATACCATTTTTAAATTCTTATACTAATTTAAATAAACTTAGTTTAAGATTGGAATGTTTCAGAATTATCTCCCAGCTTTAAAAAAGAAATCTGGCTTCATTGGCCTAAATAAATGAACTGGACACAAGGACTTGATGCAACAAAGAACAGATATCTCCTAGTAGCTGGCAGCAGTAGAGGCTCCAATCCTTTCATCTAAAGGAATTAGAGGATTTTCTGTCAAAAATGTAATTTTAACCTCAAATATCTATCAGAGTTTTTATTTTTTTGTCATTACCAGATCCAGTTTGTTTAATTAGAGGAGGTCCGACTTAAATCTTTGTTTCGGATTCTACTTCCAGGTGTGTCTCAGTCCGTGTTTTTATACCCGGCTTTTTATTTTGTGAAGTTCAGCCTTAAAGCAAAATTAACCAAAATGATCATAAGAATGAATGGAAGCAGAACTAAAGAAGGATGTTTTTAAAGTGAGCTTGTTAAAATCTTGATAAAATACTTAAAAACATAAAACCTACTTGTTATGATGTAAAGTTCTAGAATTCATTAAAAAAAAATCAAAGTGGAGAGAGAATCTCCCTTTTGCTTCAACCATCTCCAAATCTTCTCCCTTAAATTGTAAAAAATGACATGAACATAACTGACTATTTTCCAGGTTTTTGCTTAGATGTTTGTTTTAATAATCTACAAAATTAAATGGCCTACGCTGAGTATAAAAAAATAACCCAGATTAAATATATTGGTAGTTACATTTGATATTTTGGTCACAGTGATGATGTGTTCACAGACTTTGTCCGATGGATCTTTTTCTGTAAATCATGACTAAATTCCTGGTTCTTCCTCTGTACTTATCGTAAAACGATAGTAACTATGACAGCATAGATTATTGTGACAATATCTTGATCTTAGAACGTGATTAGATAACAGGAGGAATTTATAAATTTTAAAAGAATCTAAATGGACTTCATTTGGAGCAATCAGTTGTTAATAGTGTGGTTTTCTTATCACCCAGGGACCTGAACTTTACATTTATTACATGAATTTTCCAGGAACTGATAAAAAAGAAGAATGCTGTATCACAAAATGTTGCTTTTAGTTTACAGCTGTCTTTACGACTGTTCCACCCTACTGTCAAGAAACAATTTGGCGTGGCAGTATATGTTTGTTTTGTTTTTTTCATTTTCTGATAAACATATCTAATGTGTCATCTTTTAAGATTTGACTGATAACAGCTGGTTGAAAAGCCAAATTGCTCAAAGATTCCCATTGGTTGCCCATAAAACAACATTTAAAAAGAAATCACAGTAAATAAATAAGTGCTGTTATTTAAATTGTTGAACTACACTCACCGGCCACTTTATTAGGTACACCATGTTAGTAACGGGTTGGACCCCCTTTTGCCTTCAGAACTGCCTCAATTCTTCGTGGCATAGATTCAACAAGGTGCTGGAAGCATTCCTCAGAGAGTTTGGTCCATATTGACATGATGGCATCACACAGTTGGCGCAGATTTGTCGGCTGCACATCCATGATGCGAATCTCCCGTTCCACCACATCCCAAAGATGCTCTATTGGATTGAGATCTGGTGACTGTGGAGGCCATTTGAGTACAGTGAACTCATTGTCATGTTCAAGAAACCAGTCCGAGATGATTCCAGCTTTATGACATGGCGCATTATCCTGCTGAAAGTAGCCATCAGAAGTTGGGTACATTGTGGTCATAAAGGGATGGACATGGTCAGCAACGATACTCAGGTAGGCTGTGGCGTTGTAACGATGCTCAATTAAAACCAAGGGGCCCAAAGAGTGCCAAGAAAATGTTCCCCACACCATTACTCCACCACCACCAGCCTGAACCGTTGATACAAGGCAGGATGGATCCATGCTTTCATGTTGTTGACGCCAAATTCTGACCCTACCATCCGAATGTCGCAGCAGAAATCGAGACTCATCAGACCAGGCAACGTTTTTCCAATCTTCTATTGTCCAATTTCGATGAGCTTGTGCAAATTGTAGCCTCAGTTTCCTGTTCTCAGCTGAAAGGAGTGGCACCCGGCGTGGTCTTCTGCTGCTGTAGCCCATCTGCCTCAAAGTTCGACGTACTGTGCGTTCAGAGATGCTCTTCTGCCTACCTTGGTTGTAAAGAGTGGTTATTTGAGTCACTGTTGCCTTTCTATCAGCTCGAACCAGTCTGGCCATAACCTCTGACCTCTGGCATCAACAAGGCAGTTCCGCCCACAGAACTGCCGCTCACTGGATATTTTTTCTTTTTCGGACCATTCTCTGTAAACCCTAGAGATGGTTGTGCGTGAAAATCCCAGTAGATCAGCAGTTTCTGAAATACTCAGACCAGCCATTCTGGCACCATCAACCATGCCACGTTCAAAGTCACTCAAATCACCTTTCTTCCCCATACTGATGCTCGGTTTGAACTGCAGGAGATTGTCTTGACCATGTGTACATGCCTAAATGCACTGAGTTGCCGCCATGTAATTGGCTGATTAGAAATTAAGTGTTAACGAGCAGTTGGACAGGTGTACCTAATAAAGTTGCCGGTGAGTGTAGTTTTTACTGTGTTTTTAATCCAAAGAGAGAATTGATCCCACAAATAAAATAAAGTGCATATTAAACTCTATATCCTAAGTTAATTATGTTTATTTACATATTTCTGTTTCTAAGCTCTATTTCTTTAACAGGTTTAGTACTTTCCTCAAAAATCTGCAGAACCAAATTCTATAATATTGTCTGCCCTCTGGTGGCGAATCTTAGTACTACATGTAGTAAGTGCCAATTGTATTATTGTCATGATAAATAGACAGTACAGACCAAAAGTTTGGACACACCTTCTCATTCAAAGAGAATGAGAAGGTGTGTCCAAACTTTTGGTCTGTACTGTATATATATTAAATATATATTTATAATTATAGTTGTAATTTGCACAAGTTCACCTTTGTTCAACAGCCCATTCAGTTAAAACTTTCATTTGAAATTGTCAAATGTGTAAGTTTAAAGTTGTTCATTGCACTTATGTAGCACAGCTGCTTGTTTTTCATATACTTTATTAAAGAAGGGTCAAAAAGAGATTTTAATGCCATTATTGATATAAAACAAAATGGCTCGTCACTTTTTGGGTATAAAAGTAACCAGAAAGTAGTGTAACTAAGTTACTTTTTTGGAAAGTAACTTGAAATGTGTAACAGTTACTATTTTGAGTAACTTCTCCAACTCTGGTTGTATGTAAATTTAGCCATTATCCAATCATTTATTTATTTATTTTGTAAATTTTGTTTTATAATGTAAAAAAATATTAATCTTGATGCACATTCAGCAGACAACCTTGATAATGTATTTAATAAATTAACTTCAAGCTCACAGTTTTTGCACAGGTATTTACATGTTCCTTATCTGTTGATATTAGATAAAGGAATATTCCACAGTAAATTGGACCTGACCATAAATGCAGAACATTATGAAGAATTTATAATTAACACAGGAAACTTCTTTCTTTGAATCTTTTTCTGATTATAAAAACTTGATCTGTGAATGAATATGATCTAAAAACCTTTTTAAACTTACTTTAACGTTACATTTACTGAGCAGCAGAGGGAGTCAGAGTACTTTCATATAAAGTGTCCTTTACCTGGACAGACTCAGTCCCGTTTATTCCAACTGTTCATTATATATATATATTAGAATATTGTAATACAATAAACTCATGTTTCATCTATATGAACATCATCATCACCCAGTTTTGTTGTCAAATACCTACAAAAAGTTCAAATTAGATCTTTATAATTTTTATCAACAGGAAAGTCAGAAAAGTTTATAGAGTTCAGACCTCCATCAGGCATCAGAACTTTTTAATTTATCTAACCAACAGACACATTAACAAACCCTGGTGAAACATGAACCTCCTGCTGGAGGTAAAAATGTATTTTAAACAGTATTTATTCAGCACCTATTTATGATACATTCACAAATGATGAAACCAAACTCCATAGAAATGAAGTTACAGAGACTTTGAGACTCGGCATCATAAGTTTGTAAGCAGAGTTCTTGTAATGTGAGAACTTGTACACATTCTGGGCCCTGAGGTTGAGGAATTACATGTATTACAGCAGCAGACAGGCAGGTATGTCTGTGCTTCTTTAAATATGAGCTGAAAACTCTGAGCAGACCAGCTCAGGGCACTTTAATAACACATGTCTCTCTAAATATGTGTGTAAAAACAGATAGACTGTGTGTGAACCACAAGAGGACACTGCTACACACAAAACAGGCACACGATATGCTGTTGGTCGTGTGTTTACTGTCTAGTGTTGTTGTGTCAAACACGGTCTAATGAGGAATAAATGTGAAAAGACCTGTTCAGTTGTATGGGTAAAAAAGAAAGTGTTAACCTGTTAAACCCTCGGCCTCTTTCTAAGACATCTGCTCAATAATAACACTCCCAGAATCAGACAATTAAATCACAAGATTAGACTTAGATGCTTAAAATCACCAGAAAGCTCTAAAAATCCAGCAGAAACTGAAATATTAGGTAATAATTTAGAGAATATAACAACTAAAAAATCTTTACAAAGGACACATAATTTATCTGCATGGTTTTTAAAATTGATTTAGAGGTTAGAGCATTTATAATTATACAGTCAAATTTCATATTTTATTTACTATTAAGAGAAAAACATTAATCTGTGGTTGTTAGCTTTAGCTTCTAATCCTGATGTCTTTAAATTAGTGGTGAAATCCTACCAGTCCTGTTTTATGCAATGCCAACATTTTAAAATATGTTTTATTATATTATTTAATGTCTGTTGTTTTATTGGTTTTGGAGAGTTAGTCCTGACTGGAGTTTGTTATCATTTAATCTGTGAGAATCCTGCCAGTGTTTCCCACCAGTAACAGCCAGGAGACCCTCATGAAACTGTGTGTTTTCTGTGCTTGTGAGAGCCAAAGAGAAACACCAGACGATCCTTTGTTATGTGTTTGCTGACATGCTGCATCATCTGCAGCAGCCACACAATGAGCCGTCAGCACGGAGATGCTGAGCACAACACTGCACTCGGCTTTATTTATCTGAATTACACACATACACAGAGTAGGGTGATAGAAAGAGATGAGTGTGTATGAGCTGGCATCTCCAAAGAAAAGACAAAACACAAGTTTTTAAAGCATAAGAAGTTATTTTCTTCAGCAGTTACAGGAGAAAACACATTTTGTTTTTACAAGGCAGCTTTGATATGAGTTTTAAAACTGTTTTTTCGTTGATGTAATTCGTTAAAATTCAGAAACCCAGTCACTATTTTGATTCTTAGTTTGATTTGTGTCACTTTTTATGAGGTTTCAGATCTTGAATAATCCATTAAATGGCTGTGCGACGAGCGAGGACATGTAATAGATTCCACATGAATATATTTCCTACCACATACGCTGAAAAGCACATGACTGTTAGCAGCACACTCTAAACATCGGCTGGTAAATGTGCAATGACTGTGCAGTTGCTCGAAAATAAGAATTTGGGGGATTTGAAGCAGCCCTGTGATGGACTGGTGACCTGTCCAAGGTGAAGCTGCTGCAGGAGGCAGTAAAAGAAGATTTAACAGTTTGAGCATCAAAATTAAGGAAAAACTCAAACATTGATAAAGCAGTTCAAAGCTGTATGTACCGTGTTATCCTGTTGTGCCACTCTACTTGTTCCTGATGAAGAAGTGACACAGAATACCAGGCCTAGACCAAGACGAGATAATAACCCCCATCCATCCACCACGACGTACCACCTCATTAATAAAACAGAAAATCCTGGTTAATTTGTGTATTACTTTAGTTATATTGGATTTAAGGTGTTACATGCATACATTGTGGGTGTGTTGAGATAAAAACATCATCTGAACCAATCAAAAGCAGGATTGTTACTGTGATTATTATTTTTTATATTTTAGTTACACAGTCTTCAGATATTTTATTGTTTTAAGGTGTTTTGCTGTCACAAACATGTTGCTTGTTGGTACAGGAAGGAAACTAGTGACGTCTGATCTGTCTGTTTCCTTTTCCTGCTGCTCTCTAAATGATAACCTTTGACCTTCTGCTTTCACCTCTGGTCTCTCTTTAGTTCTCCCGACGCATGGAATGCACTTTTGAATGTGATAAGCTTACAGAGACTGTAAACCAGGTCTGTAACGGGGGCAGCAGAAACTCCTACAGGAGCGGATTCTTCTCAAAGTAGATGTGAAGCAATAAAAATAACTGCAGCTTCCCTGAACGATATCCTCTGTGTGTGTGTGTGTGTGGGGGCGGGGGGGGGGCTCAGAAGACATTTTTCATACCAAATCAGCCATTTATACTTCAAGGTATCTATATTTAAAACCACATTTCAGTTATTGCTTATCCTAATTCTTTAAAATTTCAAACCAAAATCAGTTTTCCAACAATAGATCAACTCTTTCTACTTGGCTGAAAAACAAGATAAACTAGTCATGCTGCATCTGTTGGACAGGTGAGATATCTGCAGTAAGAATCAGGGTCATGTGGACATTAATCGATGTTCTCCAGTTTCTTATAATGTGGAAAAGGTATTTGGAATAATGTCCAATTAAGAATTTAGTTGATAAATCCCGCATAAAAATACAGTTAAATCTTCGATCATTATGATTATTTATTTCAGGGATGTTTCTACTCAGAGTTGGATTTTGATAAAGGTTGTGCTTTTTGCAGATATGGAGCTTCTCAGTGTTTTTTTTTGTCCTGATCCTTATTGATCTGAGCCTTTAAAAACAGCCAAACCTCGGCCCGGTTCACACACGGGTCTGAGATTCCAGGGAGGATTTGTTTAAGAGAGCCTAAAGATTGGGTGAGAAAAAGAAGTAAAGTGTGTGAGAGAGAGTGAAAGGTTTTCTTTCCCATGACTGTAGCTGTCAGACAGGTTGAAGTTTAGGATTAAAAAGTGTGACCCAGCTCAGACGGGGTAAAAACTTCTCTGACCTATTTAAATCAGAAGTTCTACTTCCGCACAAAAACACAAAGGCAGAAAATTCCTAATAATCTCTGTCATGTTCTGAGCCAATGTGTCTTTTTAAACAACAATCTGCAGCATCATTACACTGATTTTATTTAACAGTGTATCTGTAAACGAGGAACAAAATCTCCATAGAGACGGTTATTCAGTCTGAAGGCTTATAATTTACTGCAGAAACAAAGACTAGGTCTTAAATTTCCAAAAGTAGAACTAGTTGTTCTTGTGAATCTGAACTAAAGTTGAGGTGAGGATTTTTTGGACTGTATTCATAAACACATGCTTTTATAAACCTAATGCTCTATCGTTACTTCCGTTTCCCTGAAACTACCATTAATTACTCTCGTTAAAAAAAAAACTGCTGTGATCATGTGACTTTGTAATAAAATGTCCTTCCTGCTTCTCACTCTGCCTGAAACTCCAGCAAAGAAGAAGAATTCAACTTTAAACTTACTTTTATCACTTGATCATCTGTCACATTGATCAAATCAGTTTATTTTACATGAGACAGCATGAATCCAGCTGTTAACAACACAACAGGATATCATGTGTTTTGTGTGTAACAGAGTTCTCTTGTGGTTCACAACTTCACACACAGTCTATCTGTTTTTACACACATATTTAGAGACATGTGTTATTAAAGTGCCCTGAGCTGGTCTGCTCAGAGTTTTCAGCTCATATTTGAAGAAGCACAGACATACCTGCCTGTCTGCTGCTGTAATACATGTAATTCCTCAACCTCAGGGCCCAGAATGTGTATGAGTCCTCACATTACAAGAACTCTGTTTACAAACTTATGATGCCGAGCCTCAAAAGACAAGTCTCTGTAACTTCATTTCTATGGTGCTGTTTGCTTTGAGGTCAGTAACTGTGGTTGTGGTTTGTTTTGATCTCCAGAAAGTTAATAGAAATGTGTCTCATGTTGTCAGAAGTGATTTAATTGCATCACAATCCAGTTAGTCAAACTCTTTGGTTAGATAAAGTTTTCTTAAAAAACATTTTCAAACACTGAATCACTTAGTTTGTACTTAAAATTTCTCTTTTAATGTAAGTTTGTTCTCTGCAGTTGTAGAAAAATGGATTGAATCAACTGTTTCTGCTCTTAATCATTTATCCTTAATTAATTAAACAACTGATTTAAAAAAATCTAAATGCACATAGTATTAAACAAAAGTACAGTCTAATTATTCTTTTAAGCGACTAAAGATGAAGTCATAGGAAGCGTTAGAAGCACCACCCAGCTTGTTAAATTTTGGTGGAGTTTTATTATATCTGTAAACAGTGAATCCAGGTTTTGGCTTGAAGATTGAGTCTGTTTCTGCAGGGAGGGTTTAATACTGGGATTGTATTATATGGTGGCAAGGATAAAAAAAAAAATCTGTTTTAACCACACCAAACAGCTCCCACATAGATCATGTGTTTAAAAGGATGGGAGCACAGACAGGATCCAGAAGAGCTCCGTTCAGAACTGGAGGAGCTAAATTACAAGTCTCTGTACCGTATTAAACAAAAGTCACTCAATGTACTTTTACAGGTAGCATTATGGAAAAACTAGTTTCCTAAACTCTGATTGGAGACACGTGGGTTTGCTGACAGGCAACTTTCATCCTGCTTCTTGTCTTGTTTTTCTTCTTGCTCGATATTTGACATCATAAATTCTTCTGGATTTGAATCCCAGCGTCAGACTGAGCATGCCCCTTTGTAGATATTCTTCCTCACACATTCCAACCATAGATAACATTTTTAATACTTCATTCTGGGTGTTTCTGTAGCTTTTAGTTGTTTTTGCTGGCAAAGTATTAACCCTGCTGTTGTCTGGTGTGTCATAGTATAATTTCTGGGTGTTGCTTCTGAGTGGGGCTAAGACCACAGCTAGTTTTGACCATCTGAAAACTACTCCAGTCTCATGTTTGAACATATTTAAAGCAGGACCCAAATGCAGGAGCAGCTTTGGGAGTAGATTAAACAAAACTTTTTATAAAAGAAAGCAAGCACTGACGTGGCAGCCATAAACACAGAAGTATCCCACTTTGAAAAGCTGGAAACACAAGGTGGAACATGGGGATGAAGACAGTGACATGAGTATTTAAGTTGAGGGTAGGTGATTGTAAAATGGGAGCAGCTGAGGAGAGACTAATCGAGATTAAATGATGAGCAGCTGTAACAAACCAGAAAGATCAGAGGACACGTAAATGAACCACAAACTAAAACTCCACAAAAAAAAAAATCATGCAACAGAAAAGCAACAAGTAAAAACAGAACAACAACAAAAAAAAACTAATTATAGAGGGCCCAAAAACACCATGTGAAACAGGAAACACAAAACTCAGCAAAATAAAAGCATAAGAACCTAATGTGATGAAAAATAAAGCTAAAAACAAACTATAAAAAACAAAACTCTGACATCCAGTCTCATAAATTTCATATTGTTTCATGCAAATACTATTTTATAAACCTTTACACTGCTGCCAACTTTGCATTATTTTTAAAAACAGAATAATTACACTTGTTTTATGATCACTGTCAGTGCAACTGACAGCAGGTAAGATAGTAACTGTTTATGACCGCTGACAAAACCCATCGAACAATCACTTTAAGAGAAGGCTGAGAACCCTAAATGTGACATCATTAGAGTGTGTGTGTGTGTGCGTTCTTCTTTTTCTACCCTACCGAGGACCAGCTTTGAGATATTTACTATCCTTCTGGGGACCGAGGGTTCTTGTGGGGACCAAAGCCCAGGCCAGGCCTCATAAGGGGGGAATCCCCACTGACGGAACTAATTCTGTTATCCCTTGTATCGCATAGTGGAATCATTTCCATACAGTCACATGACATGTCTTTCATTTCATTTTCACTACTCCATCTGGATGCTTAAATGTGTTTGTCTCTAAGTCTGTTTGATACTCTATGCTTAATAATGTGAGCGTTTAAACACAAATATGTCCGAATTTTTTTTTTCTGCCTAAAATTACAGCTTGGCAACATAATTTCACAGCATGTGGAATCATCAAGTAAAACTCTAATTATCAGTGTTGTATATGATGTTTTAGGTACTTAAGTGTAATTATAAGAATTTCCTACATTTTAACATTCACTTGTGTTAAAAGGAAATACCTGTGGTAATGTCGGGTCAGCTGACTGATTGTTTTGGAGGTGAGATAACAGGCAGAGGGTTGCACCACCAGTTAGACCAGTTTCCAATACTCAAAGTAAAAGACAGGCTGGCTGTACCTGTCTGCATCAGCTCACCTGTCTCTGCATGAGTGTGAGTAATCGGTAGAAACCCGTTTGTGCAGAATTAAGAAGTCAGCTTGCTCTGAGAACTGAGAAGGATTAAAAAGGATCTGTTATCTGCTGTATTCAACAGGTTTATTTACACAACAACAGGCTGGATGACTAAAGTGGAGGGATGTTGGATGTAAACAAATACAACTTAGGATTTTTATTAAATGAACCACAGAAGCAGAATTCCATTTCAAAATAATTTCAAAATAAGACTAAGTCACAAAAATTCAGACAATTGAAAGGAAATTATCTGGAGTCTTAAAAAACAATTCTAATCAAGGTTTATTTGCACTGTTAGAAATGGAGAGAGATGAATGATGGGGGAAATTTAAAACAAGTTTTTTGCAGCATGTATTTATTTCATTGAGTCCTTTGAACACTGCCTAAAAATATGAAGAACCTCCACATTGATAGTGACTCTTATTTTTTTATTGTATTTTTAGTATCTCCAAAACTCTTCATGTCTCTAGGAATCACTTAAACTGCCTACGTTTCCCACAGTCCTCAGCTCCATGCAGGCTGAAAGAACTGCAATTTGGCTGTCTAATTACCAGGCTATTTAAAGCTGTGTCAGAGTGTGTATGTGGTGGGGGTGGACACAAAGCACTATTATCCAGCACTTTACACAGTACGCACACATCACAAACGCCCTCCAGCTTCACACACACTCAGTGTCTCCCAGCAGCTACAATAAAGCTGTCAGAGCACGCAGCATCTTAGGGACGAGAGCTGAGAAAGAAAGGATTGAGGGAGAGCAGATAAAAGAAGGGCTGAATAATTCATGGGTTTTTTTCTCTTTTGGAGCTTTTCTCTGTCATCTGTTGCTGGATATCTCAGCCTCACAGTAAAGAAATGTTCTTGAACTTTTTTTTTTCCCAACCTTGATAAGAGCCAGTTTCTATTGACTCAACACTGCATGAAAGAGACTGTGATAGGGAGCCTGTTTGTTCAGTTTGTTCTGTGAGCTCACATGATATGCATTTTCTGACATGTAGCTTCAAACACTTTGTTTACAGTTTGAATAAACTCTAGTAAGAAAGAGGAACTGGATAACAATCTTGTAACTTTGCTCTGCAGGGTTTTGTCATAAATTCCTGTAAATTTTACATTATGAATTTAAAAAAAAAATCTTATCGTAAATGGATTTGGTTTCTTAAAAAATATGTGAGTTGTGTAAATTGTGCTTTCTCCTAATGTGTTTTAAAAAAGAAAACATTAAATGCCTTAGAAATTCCATAGATAAAAAGAAGTTTAACTGTTGTTACTATTCAGAGTATTATATGTAAAGAAGAAACAGCCATACTTGTAAATCAGGTTTAATAGAGCAGGTAAGCACAACCGGCTGCTTGTAGGCTGGTTTGTTACAGCGTCACCGGCCAGGTTTCACTCAGGTGTCTAATAAACATATATATTGATGAGGCATTTGTGATGTGGTTACACTCTGAGTAACAGACAAATTGATTTTCCCTGCTATAAAAATGTGCTGTCCTGTGCACTTGCCTCCCTCTAGTTAAACAGCTCATTCCCTTGAACGTCCTCCATGCTTCCCAACGATCTCACTATACCAGAGCTGGGTCGTGGGCTAAGCGGGCTAGGCGCTAACGAAGATCTTTTTGTTGGTGTTGGTTTTGTTTGTTTACGTGCTGCTTTGTTTCCCCCACTGACAATCCATGACACTCCAACCAGTGTTTAAACTACACACTTCCTTGCAGTGGCCGTCACCGCATCAGGTCGTACAGGTAGTACTGAATGTGTTTGGCCGACCCTGCATCACATGTCCAAATAAGCACCATATATATGTATAATATAATGCCACCAAATTTATTATGACACCAATAACCAGTTTTATGCTATATTGCAGTATTGCACTACACCACTGGCCCTGCTGTGACATATCTCCTGGGGACCCCTCCAAGATGTAGCTACATGCTAGTAGATCAGACAGTGCTAGCCCAATGCTAGCATGAGAGGAAGTGGTTGCTCAAACATTTAAATTCTCCAGAAAAAAAAACATGTTCTTACATGTTGAAGACATCTAGGAGATACTGTTGATAATGCCACCTTTATCTACCCAGGATCCCAGTATGATGCCAACACAATGATAAACCAAACAAACGTCATTACAAAGATTTTGTCAGTTTTCAATGGCATTGTGGATCCATGAAGCTCTGTTATGTGTAATGGGGAGCATATTACATTTTTAAGAAAACAAGACCATCAGTGCTCATGTGCTTAAATTAAATTGTTTTGATTATTTCTATTAAACGAGGCAGCTGCACTACCCGCCCACAGCCAAGTAGTTGTAACATGTAACGGGTGAAACCAAAAGTTCATTTTCTACCTTAAGTGTTTTATTTTTCCCTTCCACGCTGCTGTGGAAACATGTAGGAAAATACGTCTGTTCTTTTAAATACAAATTAACACTTTTGTGGGTTTAAACTTGTCACTTCACGTGGTTCTTGCTGCACTATCAATTCCCATTTGCATCATTGCAGTTCAGGATATGAGAGGGATCAGAGGAGATATCTGAAAACACCCACGTTCTGCTCTTCCCAAGTGAAGCTTGTCACTGGAGATGACATATTTCACGATGCCTCCTACATTTTTAACAGTTTTAATGCTTAACAGGCAATTAAAAACAGTCCTCAGATAAAAAAAAATATTAGAAATAGTCAAACAACAAGAAAACAGCCACAATTTGCCATTTAAATATCACTGATTTTATGCTTTAGATTGTTTAACAGTTCTGAGAACTAATTTTTAAAAATATTTGTTTTGTTTTAGTGAGAAGTTTCTGGTCAAGATTAGATGGAGAACACCATCAGTGTCTATTTATAGACCATTTTTTTGCCTCAAACTGGCATCAGTTCAGTTACACAACAAGCAGGCGGGGAGCAAGAGAGAGGTTGCAGCTTACTGTTGGCTGCTGAGGCAGCTGCACCTGGTTCAAACAAGGACTCTCTACATTGCTGCTGGTCAGTGAAAGATGCTGTTTTAGAGAAAAAAGAAGCTGAAAAGCCTGATTGGCAGAGGGAGTCGAGAGTTTGCATGTGCTCTATTATGTTGCTTTCAGGGTGAACAGACACAACAAATCACCCAAATAGAGTAGAAAGTCTGTACATCAGTAGATTGTATAATTATTTTTGTTTTTATTAGCCTAGACAGTGGTTTTTATCAAGAGTTGTTGCCTGTGCTTCGTTCACATTCGTGTAATCACATGTCGATATGCTCAGCTACTTCGGTGTTAACAAGGGAGTCAGCTGCATGTTATCTTTGTATGCTTATTTAAATGTATTCATCAAACTTTACAATGGTGACTTGTTCTTACTTGTTTTAATTACAAAATAAAAACACCTTTTTGTCATAATCATATAAGGTCACAAAGTTGGGGTCAAGACCATAATGTGAACTTTTGCACCAGTAATTTGAAAAAATGGGGATTTGGTTGCACAACTCGCTCCATTGATCAAACACTTCTGATCATTTAGAAAAACAGATTTTTTCATGTATTCATGGTGCTGTATGTCCACTTACTCAACTTTCTAATATATCTATATTTAGAAACACTATAATTGAGTGTGGGTGAGTGGGCAGGACTTTTAGCACCACGCCCTTAAAGCTCATGAAATACAAATTGTCCGGCCCCCAAGGAGACTGTCTGGTAAAACTCTGGCCCTCTGACAAATATAGTTGATGACCCCTGGTCTATGGTATGAACACACACCTGTTCATACAGCATGTAATACCATAGTTCATATTTAATTATTAAAAATTTAAAGCTGGAGTGCGTAACTTCTGTAACTTCTGTCGCCCCCTAGCGGAATTTTTGCGTCATTACAACAATAAAGCTGGCGCTTCCATATGACGTAAGCCCAGCTGCCACCGCTTTATCTCTGCTGTTGTTATTCCAACCGGTATCTGTCTTAATCAAGCTTCAAATTCAGTCTGTTTACTTTACCTGGCTCTATATTTGTTTCAATAAATATCATTTCATTGTTGAAAAAATCAAGAGAAACCAGTAAAATATAAAAATACTGGTAAAAAAACCTTCAGAGTTCAAGTTGGATTGTTTACAGGTTTGATTGTTCACTTTAATCTACATTTAACAGTTTGGTGTTGAAATTTATTAGTCAGCTGTTGGGGCCTCAATGATCTATTTGTCTTATTCAGTGAATTTTTTCAGTTTTGACACGATGCATAATCCTGCAGTCAGCTACACTGATCTGACTGACTGAAAAACCGTTACACTGGCAAACTGACAGACACAAACTGACAGACACAAACTGACACAGATAGAGACAGAATCAGCTGATCAGCTGGAACTTCGGCGCTCTGGGTTTCATCTGGTGCGCATTTTATATTTTGACAGTGTGTGCGGACCTGCGGACCACTTATGCACCCCTGAACATCAGCCAGATCTCTTCTCTCCACCAAGGAAAAGCGACGCCGATACAAATTCGCGTTTGCCTTCTCCTTCGGTCACTTTCCTTCTTAGCCAATAGTCCCTCTGCCGAACGTCCAGGAATTATTATTTTTTTTCGTGGTAGGATCCACTTCCCGATAAGTGTCTCTCGGCTGTTTATTTGGATTCTCCGCCATGTCGACCTTCACGTTCTGCCGGCTGCTACGAGACGCTGCGTTCTATTTCTTATTATTTTTCTTGTTGTGACATAAAAGACGTAATTTCATGTGCGACAGCGCGGGAATGTCGCAGTCGACACGCAAAGTAAAAATGATATATATTGAAAAATACCGTGAGATGTTTGAGGAGCCGATCGGCTTAATCTGCATTGTGTCATCTCCTCTGATAGTGGCTTGGCTGAAACGGACATCCACGGACATGTAAAAGTTGCGCACTACAGCTTTAATAATTAATTTTATTTATTTATTTTTAAGAAATTAAATCTCTGTGTATATTTTTAATATTGCTTTATTCTTATTTTTTGTTGTTTAAAGGTTTTGATTTCTTTAAAAGCTTGATCCAGGAGCAAGATCTGCAAATTAGCCCTTGGTTAGAAGTCCTACATACAAAAACTGTTGTATTTAGATTATATTTATTCTTTAGATTCGTACTATCTGCAGAAAACATCGCTGTTTTGTAATTTATAATAAATGTCAGGCTCACATGCTTGTTACGGTGATATTTTGCTCAACATAAAGAGCGCACGATAAGAAGAACCTTCAAAGGCTGTTTAGATTGTAGAGCCTCCTTTTTTCAGAGCTTTGAGGGCTGTTTGATATTAACCATTATCCCTAAAGTATTTTTCTTGCAGTCTCATTTTGCATGCTGATTTAAATGAAGTGAAACAAATGCCGAGCCGTGAGCTGTCAGTGCATGGCTGACTGTTTATGTTGTGGCCTGTTGGCAGATGGTTTAACCACAACGCATGCCTGAAATGACTGTCTTGTGCTTTCAAGTAACATTTCAACTGACTGAACTCATAACAAGCCACATAACAGGTTGTGTTTCACAATTTAGGAAGCATTCTCAGAGACTTCAAGTTTATTTTCTTTATTTTTTCCCCAAATCATTCCAAACCACTTCTAAATGAAATGAACTAACATGCAGTTCCTTTCCTAAACGGATCGTTTACTAACATAGATTCTAAAGATATTCTTCACACAAATTATCTAACTTCAACTTGGCAACAAAAAAGTTAGAGTTTAACAGTTGTTTTTAAAGTTTCAGCTCTTTGAAAAGTACCCAGTAAATCATTCTTAAGCTGCTGACTGTAGGACTGAGGAAGGATCTTTCACAGCTAAGGGAACATAATTACACCTTCAAACATCTTAAGATGTTGAATTATTTTAAAGGGTGAAGCACAAGCTGAATAGTGGAGTGATGCTTTTCACTGCCTTGCTGCAGTAAGAAGGGTCCTGGTTTAAATCTCAGTAGGATTTTTTTGTGTTGGAAGTTTTCTAAGACATCTGTCTCAAAGATTGTTTATTAAATAAATGTCAATATAAGATCTAAATACCTGCTGGTCTTGTCATGTCTTGAGTTTCCCTGGTGGTGTCAGTGTTCTGTACCAGCTGGATTTAAACGTACTTCCTGTTCTCTGACTAGTTTATATTTTGCTGGATTCATCTGATTTCCTGAAGTCTGTTTGTCACTTTAGTAGCTGATGTTTCCTCCAGTTGTTTTGTGGAACAGACGATTTGGTGTGTCGGGAAGTGTGTCTCCATGACAACCGAGCATCCTGGTGATGACAGTGAGATGTGGTTTATCAGTGGTCAATGATTGATGATAACTAGGACAAGATGGAAAACAGATTTGGATCATATGATTTGATAGAATGCATTTTCTAACCATCTGATTTTCATGCCTAAACCGAAATACGTTTCATAAAAGTTGCACCAACTCTTGCAGGGCTTTGTTGCAAATACAGATCTTCCTAAAAAAAAAACAGTCTAAATGTGTGTTTACCAGGTTATTCCAGCTCAGAATCTGATTTGAACATGAATCAACCTCAAGCAGCCCTGCAGCTGTTTTAAAACCCATGCTTAGAGAGGAATTCTTCATCCATGTCACCACAGCTGCTGATGTCTTTTCCAGATGTCTGTCAGTGACCACTGAGCTCCCAAAGCATTTGTAAAACAGCTCCTCTCTGTGGGTTTGTCACCCTCCACTCCTCCCTCTCTAACCTCCATCTCCTCTATTTTCAGTTTCTGCCTGTTTTGAGTCAATTTGTGGTGGAGTGCAACAGAACTTATTAAGTCTCAGTGGAATACAGATACTCAGTGTAGTGAGACAAAACAAATATGTTCCAGTTTCTTTTTGCTGTTGTTTAACTGATAGAAAGAAGGAAAGTTAATAAGAGCACGAACCACGTGTGATCGTAGGAACAGAGATGAAAGCAGGAGAGAAGAGAATCTTTGATTGATCAGACAGCAAAATAATAACTCCTGTGACAAAATAATGAAGGATATATAAAACAACATATATGTCTGTGTGTCCACATATTTGTTTTTCCTCTGGCATTTCTTCTGAAATGTCCTCAAACACAACAGTGTTTGGATATTTGTGAGTTTCCATGCATCTCTTGTAGTCGGGTTTCATAATTGATTTTGTTTGCAGAAGTGTTATAATTTAGGACTATAATGCCTTTGGTTTTGTGTTGTATTTGCAGTCTATATGATCTACCTCTCCAATTCCAAAAGAGTTGAAATGCTGCATAAAATTAAATTATTTGCAAATCTCATACACTTATATTTTATTCAAAATAAAACATAAAAAAGACATCAAATGTTAAAACTGAGATATTTTACTGTCAGATTGGAGAGCAGCAACACTCAGTAAAGTTAGAGCAGAGACAACAAAAGTTATGATTTACTGACTTAGCAACATGACTGAGTATAAAACAAGCATTTCAGAGAGGCAGAACTTATCAGATGTAAACACCATCCAGAAACACTGGTGTCTTCTATGTACAGAAGATCATTTAAATGGTCTGAAGTGAAGTGGAAACTGAACAGATTTGGTCAAAATGTTTTTATCAGCAGACAGTTCCAAACCTGCATCTCTGGTGGTTTGGGGTCTCATGCAGCTAACACATCTGGAAAGGAAGCATCAATACTGAAAAGGACATAGAGGTTTTAGAGCAACATCTGCTCCCATCTTGACAACATCTCTTTCTGGGAAATATTGCATATTTTAGCAAGACCCAGAGCTCACTGGAGGGATTACATATCCTCTCTGGCTTGGGAACACCTCAAGATCTGCCAGGATGAACTGGAGAGGAACTTCATACAGTGAGTCAAATTTCATACAGAAATGTAACTACACAGCAGTTTTAACTTGTTCTAGTTATTTGGAAATTAATGTGGATACCTCAATACATGGTACCACCATATCACTTCCTAACTTTAACCCACACTTATTTTAAATTTAAGCCAGTTTACCTCACTGCATTACTCCCATAAACAGCTGGTTCATAGTGATTATTATATTCCATGTCAGGTTAATCTGCTTTGTTCACTTTCTTTGAACTTTTTCTGCAGGTTCTAGTCGGTATTTAGGTTGTTCATCATGATCGGGAACTTTACCAGTAAGTAAACACTATAAACATTTCATTTTCCCTTTATTCACTGTTAAGAGTCTATTTACACATTTTCTGGCTCATGCTGCTACAATAAATCAGATTATCTTTTAAATTAGAGTTGCATTAACCTCTGAAATAAAAATGGAGAATTCTGCTTTGCTTAAATCAAACTTAAGTGACACTATATATATTTTTAAAGAGGCCATTTCACACAAATTTCAGGACTTTGTGGTTATTTTTGAAATAGTAACGTGTAATATGAAACATTTTATATCTAAAAACCGTCAGGGAACACTGATTAACAGACCTTTCAATCTGTCTCCGTCAAAATTCGGCTGGTTCCAGCTCGTTCCGGAAAAAGCACATGAGCACTGATGGTCTTGGTAAGGTCTTTTTTCTTAAAAATGCAATATGCTCCCCGTTACACATAACAGAGCTTCATGGATCCACAATGCCATTGAAAACTGAAACAATCTTTGTAATTATGTTTGTTTAGTTTATCATTGTGTTGGCATCATACAGCGATCCTGGGTGGAGCATGGTGGCATTGACCTGTTTTCACACCCACTATGAAGGTAAGAACACCTGTGGAGCTAAAATATTCAACAGAAACCTCAGAAAAACTGGTTTTAATGGAAGGGCCACTTTAAGAAATGACCTGTTTACACACAAAGACAGTCAGAAATGCACACTGAGGTTTAACTTTTCCAATTACTTTTAGAAAATGTGGCTTGATTTGTTCACACCTAAATCTGAACAGCTCTGCTCAGATCCTGCACAGGCACATTTCACAGTACAGCAGATGTTTCCTGTTGAGCTGTGTGGGAGAGATTCATGTTTCTCTTGGAATACAAACCACAGATGGTGAGAGCAGAGCAGGGAAAAACAGAAAGGTGTGTTGATAGATAACAAACTGAATCATGCCACTGAGCAGAGAGAGGTGCATTTTTGAGCTGCCTATCTGATCACGTGTTCTTTGATGCTGAAAAAAGTGACCAAATCTTCTGCAAAACAACCTTTAGGAAGGTTTTGGAAATGTTCAGGGTGGAGAGGCTGACTTCAAACTGACCTCTTGTACTTACTGAGTGGATGAATATTCGTCATTTTAAAAATTAGTATAAAACTTGTACTTTGTATTGTGGAAATATTAAATACATAAAATTCAATATCATATCTTTCTTTCAAATATTCAAATTCTTTATGAACTCATGTAGAAATTAAGTAATTATCCAAGTGCAAGTAACTTATTTGCACATTGCTGCCACATTTCTTTCTAAAGTTCTCAGTAAAACAGCAAAATTAAGATTTTGAAGCGTCACGATACATTTCAGATTTCCCAGATGAACCATTTAGAATGCATCACCATAGCCAAGAGTAAACCAGCTGTGATCCTTTAGCAAAAAAAAATGCAGATGTCAATTAGTGATTTTTAACCAACTTTGAGAAATAGTTTGACTTTTTCTTTCAAGCAGCTAAAATGGGTTTTGGTGGCTGAGCTCAGTAGAGCCGCTGCTCCTCCTCATCAGAAGGAGGCAAGGTGGTTCAGGATACTTCCTGGTATCTTTCATCTGGAGGTTTTCCAGGCATGTCTCCCTGGGAAGAGACCCTGAGGAAGACCTGGAATCTGGAAGAGTTACATAGTGTCTCTGCTGTTGGAATGTTGTTGTATTCCCAAAGAGGAAGTGGAATATGTGAGAAAATGAATGAATGCACATGAATTTCACAGATTTAAATATGTTTTTCACATGCTAACAGTTTCTTTTCTGGCATATTGGACCCCTGTACCTCACTAGACAAATATTTTAATCTTCTCAGTGCAGATTTTGTTTTATCACTCAGGCTACTTTGAACATTTCCATGACAAAAGCGTTTCTCTAAATTCAGATCTTTTACTGTCTGAGGACTCGTGGACGTTAAATATTTCATCCTTTATCATTCTGAGAAGCTCCTTCGGGTTTGAATCACAGCTCAATAATCTCTCGTTCACCATGAAGTCAGATAAAGATTAGATGTCACAGTGGTTGCTGTTTTAAACTGAATAGTCTGATAAAGTCAAGCATCATTGATAATTGGGATAAAGTATGATGTGATTTATTGTAGAAAACATAATAGATCATGTTGAATGATATTTTTTGTTACAGAAACCTGCTACAGCAGAAGGATCACGTTAAAATTAATATGTCAACTCCAATCTAAATTTTGTGCTTTTGCAGTAACAGTCCGGGGTGGAGGAGTAGTAGCCATTTTCAAGTCAGGTCTATTTAAATAGTGAAAATTGAGAGTCATCAATTAACTTAATGCATGTTTTGGGTTTGTGGAACTAGAAGAAAACCCCACGCATGGATGAGAACATTCTGATTTCATGCAGAAAGGACTAGTTTTGAACACAGGACCTTCTTGCTGCATAGTAACAGTTTATATTATATAATATATCATAATTAACAGACTCTTTATTTGATCAATCTGTTTGAGGCTGACAGAAACAGACTGAGGTTGATCGAGGAATGTTTTCATCCTAAAGTTAAGTTTCCTGATGCATTTTTTTCTTCTTCTGATGTTTGAAAGCTACAAACAGTCCACAAAAGATCAGAATCTTCAGAAACACTTGAATTATATGAAAATGTTGAATCTGTTTCTGAGTCTGTGGAAGCTTCAGACTATAATAATAATGAAACTTCTCACACAAAAAAGTTTAAATTATATTTTGTAAGTATTGTTGCTAAGATGCAGGAACATTTTTTTTACTCAAACTTTATATAAAGTTTAGAAAGAGCTTAAGAATATTTAAGACATTTACAATAAGTTTTTAAAACTATATAAATATTTTTTATGTAAATTATTTAGGGAAAGGGATTTATTTCCTTACCTTTTTTATCCTTATTTTACCAGAACTGTCTGATTAAAACAAACTGGCAGTTTCCTCAAGTTTAAGGAGTGTATTTACAGATTTATTTAGTTGGAAGTATTTTGGGTTTTTTTTTTTGCAGGAAAACCAGAGCACCTGGAGAAAACCTGACACACTCAATATAATAAAAAAAAAAAAAAACGAGAGAGTTTGGTTAGGTTTGTTGGATTTTGGAGTTTTACAACCTACTTTGTCAACCATCTGGTTGAGAATCAGAAGATCCTGAATAAGATGACAAAGAATCAGTTCCTGAGTCAGAGGAAATCTTTATTCAAAGAGTATCTATGACTTTTAAAAATACCTTTTCTGAGTTCTCAGAAACGTATAGAACCAAATTTTACAGAACAGCCTTGCTATGCAGAAACTAAATAGAAACACACTTAACTGGTGCATATCTTTAATTTTACCATTTACAAATTATGTTAAATATATTAGGGATAACATAATGATTTCTCCCTTGATTTCAGTGTCAAATATATTTTAAAAAATCTCTCCAAACATTAGAATATGTTATTTTTTCACATTTTTGTTGTTAAAGACAACATTTAAACCATGTACCATACTGTATATCTCTCAGTTGCTGAGCAGCATTCATTCAGTTTAAAACACACTCATAAAATATTATAGACCTGATCTTGATGTATTTTTTAACAGTGTGTTCTTATTCCAGATTACTTAAAGCTTGTTCACTGTGCAGAATGATGCTGCAAAAAATACTTCAGTGTGAAATGCTAATATTAGCATGTTATCATAATCTGACACTTTGGTGTTTAGCTGGTTCTTTATTCGCATGATATCATCTTTTGTTGTTATTACAAAAAGGAAGAGACTATTTTTTAAATAAAATCAACTTTTAACACGTTAAGTTGTTTAAATTCAATTATTTAACATGTCTGATTTATTCCAATGATTTTAATAGCATCTCTTACTCTTTTATTAAATCTTTTAATAAATTAGCTTAAAAATATGGAGATTTATACATATTTGTAATATGTAGTTGCTTAAAATGAATCTAAAAATGATTCAAAAACTAGGTTAGAAAATATAAATAAAAGTTTACTGCATTTTGGAAGTTCCCTAACTTGTGTATTCCTGAGTTAAAGTTTAAAATAATTTTTAAAAGCCCTGTATAATTTAAAGGCTCTTTCTCCAGACTAACAAAATGTTCTTTCCTTTTTCCTCTTTGTACATTTGTTAGATTCTCCTTTTAAAACTAAGGCTCATTATCTTTTTATGCTGAACTCCCTCTGAAATGATCCTCAAATATTTGCTCGCATCAGTAACTCTGTTATGTCTTCTGTCATTATTTATAATAATTTCTATTTGACTTGCATTAAACTTGAATGTGTGTGAGCAATCATTATGAAATGTTATCACAGCTTATTTAGACAAGCTGCAGATAACAGAGGCGTATTGTGTTCAGAGAGAGAGGCAAAAACACTGATAAGATTTTGGGAAGACGAGGGCATGAAAGCAGCATATGATTCTCATTTCTGGGTAAATAAAGTACAAAACAGAACGAGATCTAAACAAACGATATTACCGCTTTTATCGGAAATGCAAAGAAATTGTTTTTGTCTTAAAATTGTTGTGGGTCTGCATTTTTAACAATCAGTTCATCATACTTGAGCAGAGTGAGAATCACATCACAAATACGGGAAGTGGGTCAGTCTATCTGGTAAAGTTGGTTTCCTGTTGTGGTTTTTCAGTTCTGCAGTTGGTGTTTAATGAGTTCAATGCAGGTCGTTTCAGCAGTTAAAAGAGGAACAAATCAGTTACTTTAGAAAGTGAAAGTAAAAGTAAAATAATGTGAGAATACTTAATCATCAGTAAAATTACTGAGATTTTGAGATAAATAAAAGAACCATATTATTTAGTCAATGCATCATATGTATTTATATTATACTGAGTAATGTAAAAATGTTGGACATAGTTAGCTAGAAAAATCTTGTAAATCAGCATGTGAACATCTAAAATCTCAGAGGAGGAAGTGAATTAAGACAAAATCTCTTATCTTTATTTATTTATGCTGGAAGTTCTCAGTACAACTTTTAAACAACTTCATATTATTTAAACAATGATTTTACTTTTGACAAGAAGTCACAACCTCCCCAAACTGCTGATTGTTATTGTAATCACAGATACTGTTGCTGGGATGTTTTCCCGCACTAGATTTTGGTTTTTCATCGGCATAAATGGTTCAGATCAGGAAACACATTTTTAATTATTGTTTTTATTTTTATTATTTAATATTCACTCAGAGCTATTTTGATTTGTAGAGTTTTTTAATTCTAAATAAATAAAATAATTTGAAAACTGCAAATATTTTTTTCAGTGAGAACTGAGTCTATTTAATCTCTGTATGTAAAACAAAGTAGCCTGTAAATAAACATGTTTATCACTGGATTTCACATGCTGTTCCTTTTTTGTAAATAAAAAAATCTTCCGTCCTCATTGTCTGTCCAGATCAGCTGTTCTGATAAAAGTTATTCTTATCCATTATTCATACATGACCTCATCGCAGCACTCACCCATTAAACACCAACACCTACAAATTCTGGCTGAGTGACTAATATATTTTTAGGAAGTCAGTCAGCAGTGCTGATGTTCTGCACCCGTTCTGAGGAAGAAGGTGGGAGGCCCACATGACTAACTGCTCTGCTGTATCTCAGCTATTTTTGTAGATGATTGCTGCTGTGTTTCTGACATTTCACAGGGATCTGCCTGATATTTGAAGACCTTTCAGACTCATTGACAGTTGTGTGTAAAGAAAGAGGTTGTTTGCTTAGACACAACACATTTACCCCACAGCAAACATGCACACAGGAGAAAAAAGCTCTTTTAGGAGGAATGTCAACAGGAAGGAAGGGCTCCTGTAGTGGTTATGGCTCATCCATTACTCATATTTACTATAACAATGCACACTCATGTGTGGGAAAACCTTTTTCAGATAGTGCATGTTTTTTGTTAGACTGATTAATGTCAATGTTTTAGTTCTTTCTCATAGATTCTTGTTCCACAGGCAGTAGATTAAAAATAATATCCTACACACTGACCTACTGCCAGTATGTAAAATTGCATTCCTTACTAGTAGGTTGAGAGATTTGGCAGCTATTTTTGACATTCAGCTCCTGGTAACTTAAGCTTAACTTTGATATGTCAAGCTCAATGTCTGTAAAATGTGCAAAACTTTCAGTTTTCTTTCAGTTTGCAAATTCTACTGGATAAAAACACATGCATTTAAATAAAATCATATCATATACAATGAATTCGGCAAAAATACACAACATACTGGAGATGTGTTACATTTAGTGCAATTATTTTTAATTAATGTATTCTCCTAAAATGTATTTTCATTAATTACAAAATCTGAATCTGATCCATGACTTGTAAGATATATTATCTACACATTTTCAGAAATTATGGATATTGTATACATTAATACCAAAAGGTGATTTGTGTGGTAATTAGACACGAAATAATGTTATTGTAAATATGACATCACACATGCCTGGTTACCACCTCGGCTGTTAGAAAAGTGACGTCATGAGTCAAAGTTGTTGGACACTAAACAGTTAACAGTAGTGCGCGTCCTTGTAGATTCAGCGGGAACGCGCAGAGGTGCACCGCGAACGCAAAGCAGAAACAGATCGGACAGCAGGTCGTTCTGAGCTGGATACAGACCGAGCAACGTATTGGCTGTTAAAACAAGCAGGAGACCTGAACGTTTGGTTTCAGCGACGGCGGGTTTTTCTTTTGTGGACTAACGTTCCGGAAAGTTTCATCCAACGGTACAGACGCACACTGAGGCTCGGAAAGGCTGTCCATAATGTCGGGGAGCAGGGAGGAGGAGAGGAGGAAACTGGCCGACATCATCAACCACTGGAACGCCAACCGGCTCGACCTGTTCGAGATCAGCCAGCCCACAGAGGTAGGAGGGCAGCACGGAGCGGCAGGGGAGGCCGCGGCGCTGTGGGGCCTCTCCTGGGTTAAACAAAGCGGACACACCGTGCACTGAAATCCTGAAAGTCAGGTTGTGTTGTGGGCAGCGTGGTTTCTCTGTGGTAATTCCCTGGCTCAGAGTAAAACCAGCCCGTGCCAAACTCCATTGAAAAATCCAGTGATTCAATTTGTAGTGTACACAGATGGCTCATCACAGGGTCTTAAATATTTATTTTTGTCTACAGTTTTGATTAATAATATCAATTACTCAACTGTGTAATATTTGGTATCGTGGGATTTTATTATAAATCACAAATCACACTAATAGCTAGCTGCTAGCTACCAACCGCCCACAGCAGTCTATCTGAGAAACAGTGGTATTTCTCAAAGTTGACACTTGTCTGCATAAATAATTTGCCGAATTTTAATATCAGTATCAGTATCTAAATTAAACATTGAGGTCTATTGTTAAAAATGTTTATTGGTGCGGTGAGAGGGGGTCAGCAGTGATTTACCATATTTTCATTAGCTAGCTAGCAAGCTCCCTCTGTGATGAATAGAAGAATGTGATTCGCAGAGTAAGTGTCCTTGGTCATGGCACCCCGCTTGTATTTAAACATGAAGCCAAACTATATCTGTTAGCTGTGTATATCTGGCATGAAGCCGTGAGCACAATGGCCGACAACCCCTTGTAACAGGCTGTTTGATACGTAAATAAATAAAAGCTTAAAGGATTGACAAGTGGTTGGGCGTAAATGCTTCCACCTGGTTTGGCACAAACTGTAGCAGCCCATAAACCGTAAGACAGCCTGTCAGTGTAGTAAGTGGCTGTGTCACGTCATCCTGCGTTGTCCTCACACTCACTAATTAGAGCTGCTTGTGTGACCAGCAACAATTTGACCCTGGTACATATTAAGGGACAGAACTGTGATTAAATCGCCTGTTAGGACTTGGACTGTTTACTAGTAAATTACAAGATAAAACCCTCGACTAATGGTGCACAAGAAAACCAATAAAGTTTGATTCCTTTTTCCTTTTGTTGTTATAACCTTGACTTGATATGTGCCTTGTCACAACGTGGTTTTGATTTAAATTCATGGTTGTGTTGGCAGCAATTTTTAGGCGGGCAGCCCACCCCCCACCTCGCCTTGGGTGTAAGGGGGGTCACAAGGTCCCCTCTACACTACTTGATCCGATTAATGTATCAGGCTTGAAGCTGGCCAGCCGTTTGCCAGAGTTGTGTACTGCGCTCACTAACCACCTCGTTCTTTAAGGAATGATTAACCCTGTCCATGAGCTCTCCAGGCTGTAATTCTCCCATGGTGCATGGAGGGTTGCTTCAGGGTTACTGCTGAAGCATGCTCAGTGCCTCGTCCAGTTGAACATGATCACATGTAAAGCAGATGCATGGCTGCCCTTGCAACACCACACCCTGCTGCCCATATGTCAGCTGGTGGAGCCCCCCCAAGCCGCACAAGTGTCCTTCACAGAGTCCAGTCAGCCCCTGAGTGGAGCTGTGAAGGAAATGTGCCGCGCTAAGAATACTTCAAGTGTGATCTGTGATTGGCACCTATTTTAAATTGGATCAACTAAACACAATCATAAAATTTGACTGTTTAAAAAAGTTATTAAAAAATTCTCTACAGCTCGCCACTGAGAGCAGTGAGATCATTCGTGTGATTAGATTAGCCATGGATGGCTGATTAGTCTGGAACAAAGGTTCTCAAACATTTTAATCTCGCAAACTCAAACTGAATAAGTCCTGCTGTGGAACTTATGCTGCTGGGCTCATTATATCCCAGCAGGTACTTTTATCACACAGGGACTGGGAGTAATGTTGAGCTTATTTCTGCAGGCTGAACTTGAAATTTGTGGCATAATATTTGAACATTGCTCAAGCGTAATCTCAGAAACAGTTTGTTTTATTTGGAAGAGTTTAAATAGTTTTTCTTTTGTTTGTTTTGTTGTTAGGCCTTCTAGGCCAAGACTTTGCAGGAAGTGGGGACAGTAACAGTTCTCTCTAATTCCTAGCAGAAATGTTTATTCTCTGCTGTAAATTGAACACACTGGCTCAGCCGGTCTTCTTGACATTCAATACAAAATATAGAAAAATATACTAAAAATGAATTTTGTTATTTTGTATTTTAATGGATATCAAGATTAAGACTTGAGAGCAGTATCGTGGTTGAACCACTAGCTTATTTAATTCCATGATAAATAATGAAAATATCTTTACTGTTGGTCATGATGGATCTGTATCTTGCCAGCATGGGTTCTGCAAAAAAAATCAGCTGTTTCCAGGTTTTATTTAAATGTTATTTGACTGACTTCAGTTGTGAGTCTTTTCAAAGCATTTGAACTTTTCCAGGTGTTACTCAAACCCTCCAGGACCCGGTCAGGAGAATATGCTTTGAACTATATAAATATCTGATCTTTGTGATTAAGAGTAAACAATCAGGTGGAAGTAAATGATTATATATTTATAAATATATGTAGCCAAAGTTATGAGCGTCGTTTAATGATTTGACACGTGATCACGCATCATACTTCACATAATGTACAAACAGTTGGATGGATGTTTGATAATGTTTGTTTTTGATGGAATGTGTGTATTTATGTGTGTTTGAGGTGATTTTTTTGGTTTGGTAGGAAAGGAGTGTAGATAAATCATCAGGTTCAAATTGTGGTAACAGTTTAGAATTTAATCTGTTACTCGATTTTGCTTCTTTTTCAGACTTTTCAGAGAGAAAACATGTATTTAATAGTTTTATCAGTTGTACTTTGGTACAACTGTATCCACACAGTGAGGGAAAGGGACATTTTATGTGCAGAGTATTTACTCTTCACACAAGATCAGACTGTGCATCAAGCCGCGGTCAGATTTCCTGGAACAAGAAACCATGTTGTTTTCACTACTGATATTAGAACAGCCTTAACTGTTGCATCTTTGTTGTCCTGAATCCCATGATTATTTGTGTTGTAAAATGTTTGGGTTTTAATGTGTTTTGGTTGGGCTCCGGGTCATATTGGCAAGACCAGCTGATGAGAAGTCTGACTATATTTCTAAGAAAGCACTTAATGCAGAACTCACTCCACTGGAGATCCCTGCGTATGTGACATGATTTAGAGATCTGGAAGAAATGGCAAAACAAGCAGAGCAGTTATGTTAATAATAAACCTCTTTTAATCAACCCTGTTGTTATTAATCAACCAGGTTTTATTTTTTTAAACTAGAACCCATGAAACCACAGCTAATCTGTTTTTTCTTTTCCTATTTAAGCTTTTTTAACTTGTTTAGGATTTTTACTTCCTCCAAGGAGGGAATGTTTTCACCAGTGTTTGCCAGTTTGAGGTCAACTGAGGTTTGTTAGTTTGTCTACTAGCAAGATAACTCCAAAACCTAGAACTCATTCGAAAGGTCAGAAATGGTTCACAGAAGAAGTGGGTAGATTTTGGGGGGGATCTGGATCACCATCTGGATCCAGGAATGTTTTTAATGCTTCCTCATTAGTGTTTTTAACATATCTACATGTAACGCCACAATAAATGATCCAGGTGCTTCATAACAAAATATTGAGTTCCTAATCGGTTCTACATGATCTGGATCAAGGACTGATCTGGATCGTTACAAAATTCAAGATACTTTGATCCAGAAAAGAAACAAATAAAGAACCTTCAGATTTTTTATCACGACAAGAACAAATGATGTTTTAAACCTGCAACAAACACCAACAGATAGTCGAGACTCTGGAATCAGATGTGTAACAGATCTGATGTTCCTTCAAAAGTTCTAGATCCAGATGAAAACCACCAATAACTACTGAACTAATAATGAGATCAATATCAATCCAGCTGTTAAAGGTGTTTTCATGATGTTGTAATGGTGTAAATCTCAATATAATGTGCTTGATGGAGGTCTGAGATCTTCTAGTAATTTTCTAGTTCTGTTTGTGTGGATACATGTTGGTGTATGCTGTCCTGTTAATGCCATGTTGAAACTGACGGTGTTGAATAATAACAAAGCAACCAGAATCATGGAGAGATATGAAATAAACCTTATTTTTTAACGGCTGCTTCTATCTGTGTTGCCTAAATGTTCCGTTTTAAAGGAGGTGGAGCAGAAATGATAGAAATGCTGCTGTTAGAGCACATGAAGCTTAACTGTAAACAGTGTTGGAGACACATTTCTTAAATGTTAGCGGAACATTTTATCATGTTTTATTCAGTGAACAACGATGTGTGAATAATTACTGTTGCATATTTTGTTTAAGATGTACTCTTCACTATGCGTCTAGCTATATAATTAGGTGTAAGTGAGCTGCAGCAATAATTTAGTAATTAGCTGTTAGTACTCATAAAATAAGTATTTGAACATGGCAGCGTTAACGGTCTGGCCAATCAGATGTGCAGTCTGTAGATATTTTATTTAATGGAATGTAACAATAGTGATAATATGTTTGGTAACATGTTACAGAACTGAAGTCTCTATAAATTTGAGCAGAATTAAATGTGGTTTCTTTTTTTGGGGGGGGGTTCTTAGGTTTGAAAATTGCTTAATCGTGCAGAAGATAAGATTTATGGGACTAAATATGTCACATTTTAAACCCAGAGAAGAACAACTCCCAAAGTTATATTTTCCTCTTAACTTTTAAAGGAAATGAGCTCATAATGCTTTTCAAGTACTTTCTCATTATTGTGGTCTCATGTGGAGGATGGAAATTAGGGTTTATCCTTGAATGCATCATTAAGAGAAGGACGAACTGTTGGCATTATTTTTAAAAAGCCCTTAAAAGCAGCAAAAATGTAAAACAGACATTTAATTAGGACCTCAGGAAGTTGTGAAAAACAGACATGTCTCTTCAGATCAGTGTTGAATCATCAGGATCGTGTTATACTGTATGTGCATGAAAGTGCTCGCTGCTGAAACAAGGCTGATGTGCTTAAGTGATTTATTTATGTGATGAAAGTAGGACAGTTTTAATGCTCCTCCACTTGTCCTGAGTGCTGACTTCAGGAATTTTTTCCCAACTTTTCTCTGCCAATCCATTGCGTGTCACTTTGCAGATTACTTGGAGCTTCTCACAGCCTGGTGTGTGATGCAGCTTAAAAAGACAGCAAGAGTATTAGATCTAAATTTAAGATGTTCGTAAGAAAGAAATGGGTTAAATAAACTTTAGAGTTTTTAAGTTGCAGAAAGGTTAGTAATTCAAGTACCTAATACTACAGAGTTTTACATTTAATTTGTCCTCAGGGATTTTAACAAATTCCAGTAAAAACAAAGCAGAGTTGACACAGAGCAGAAACTTTAGTCTTTAAATGCAAGATTTACTTTGCAGTTTTTAACTCAAGTTTACTTATAGTTATATTTAATCTTCTCTCTGATGCAGTTTGTTTTTTCAGTAACACAATTTACGTGACAGTACAGCAGCTTAACAGCTGATGGAAGTATTTTCACCTGGGTGGGTCTGTGGAAGTTTCCACCTTCTCAGATTAAGAAACAAATTGATTTCGGGAGAAATTCAGGAATTCAGTTCAGAAAAGATGCAGCACATTGAAGTGTGTCTTTAAAAAGATTCTCAGCTGTCTGAAACGAAGCTAAAGGTTGCATGTTGCTGAAAAGCTTAGTTTTGTTAACTTTTCACCATCTGGTTGTTTAGAACAATATTTTTCACGCCCACTATGTAACAGTGGTGTCCTGAATATTTTACATATTGACACAACAATAACAAACTTCTGCAGAACCTGATAGTATCCTGATAAGATGATTCAGTCATTTGAATCATGAGTAGAGAAACAAAAGTTTCAGGGTAGAAGCCTGTAAGAGCCGGTATTAGTGGCCCAAGCTATGTACAAACAAAACAGCTGGATAATTTATATTAAAATAATCGTTTTACTTTGATTTTATCTGTCTAGATACTATAATTTATCTAATTGAAGATGCTTCTGTTTACTGAGGTCCAAAAAGGATTTGTACCTTGTACAAACCTGACTAGACATTTTTCTCATTGTACGTATCAGAAGAATTGATATTGTGTTTACTAGCAGGAAGCCCATTTCTCCTTTTCTCTCCGTGGGATGTGAAATGCAGCAAATGGCCTCTCCCTCCGTTTCCCTGCTGCACAGGAAGCAGGAAACTTAGCAGGAAGTGTGTGTTTTGTAGAGATAGTGTGTATCCTGTCAACTAGCTGGAAAAGCTGTGGTATTTCCAGTGTGATGCTTTTTCAGATCTTTATTTTATGAGATATTTGAAGATTCAGAAATCTAATTAGCTCTAAATGCATCCGTATTGTTGTTGTTATAATAAAACAATGTTCCAGGGTTTCCAGTTAAAAAGGTTCATAGAGTCACAAGGTCTGACTTGAACAAAGTTTAATACAGATATGGATGCAGACTCTTTACTGTGTTTGGGATCATTGTCATGCTGAAAGACCCAGCCACGTCTCATTTTCAATGCCCTTGCTGATGGAAGGAGGTTTTCACTCAAAATCTTACGATACATGGCCCCATTCATTCTTTCCTTTACACGGATCAGTCGTCCTGGTCCCCTTGCAGAAAAACAGCCCCAAAGCATGATGTTTCCACCCCCATGCTTTACAGTAGGTATGGTGTTCTTTGGATCCAACTCAGCATTCTTTCCCCTCCAAACACGACAAGTTGAGTTTCTACCAAAAAGTTCTATTTTGGTTTCATCTGACCATATGATGTTCTCCCAATCCTCTTCTGGATCATCCAAATGCTCTCTAGCAAACCGCAGACGGGCCTGGACGTGTCCTGGCTTCAGCAGGGGGACACGTCTGGCACTGCAGGATTTGAGTCCCTGGCGGCGTAGTGTGTTACTGATGGTAGCCTTTGTTACTTTGGTCCCAGCTCTCTGCAGGTCATTCACTAGGTCCCTCCGTGTGGTTCTGGGATTTTTGCTCACCGTTCTTGTGATCATTTTGACCCCACGGGGTGAGATCTTGCGTGGAGCCCCAGATCGAGGGAGATTATCAGTGGTCTTGTATGTCTTCCATTTTCTAATAATTGCTCCCACAGTTGATTTCTTCACACCAAGCTGCTTACCTATTGCAGATTCAGTCTTCCCAGCCTGGTGAAGGTCTACAATTTTGTTTCTGGTGTCCTTTGACAGCTCTTTGGTCTTGGCCATATTGGAGTTTGGAGCGTGACTGTTTGAGGTTGTGGACAGGTGTCTTTTAGACTGATAACGAGTTCACACAGGTGCCATTAATACAGGTAATGAGTGGAGGACCGAGGAGCCTCTTAAAGAAGTTACAGGTCTGTGAAAGCCAGAAATCATACTTGTTTGTAGGTGACCAAATACTTATTTTCCACCATAATTTGCAAATAAATTCTTTAAAAATCAGACAATGTGATTTTCTGGATTTTTTTTCCTCATTTTGTCTCTCATAGTTGAGGTATACCTATGATGAAAATTACAGGCCTCTCTGATCTTTTTAAGTGGGAGAACTTACACAATTGGTGGCTGACTAAATACTTCTTTGCCCCACTGTAAATAATAATTGCTGTGTGGAAATATATTATTTATATTGTTTGTGAGGGAAAAATATATCATGATCTTTTAGATCTTTGATCTTATTGGAGTTTGGGAGAGTAGGCTACCATTTCAATAATTCAGAAATGCACATGACCAAACTCTCGTCATTGATTCAGACGTTTGTAATTTTTAAAGTCTCAGTAATAAATAAAACAATCCAAATAAAATCATATTTAATATCAAACTGAAGACTATTCTTGCTGTGAAGGAAGCCTTTTGTCTTTGTTTGATAGCAGATTTTACAGTCAGCCTTTCTTCTGTTTACAATCTGATTCCATCAGCATGTTGATGCATGAGAAGGTTTTATTCTAACTCACATCACATGTTTACCATGCAGTTTTGTTGTGATGACAAAGATGGCCCAAACTGTTTTTATTCTCATTAGTTGATTGTGTTTTAGAGTCACATGATGCTTCTTTATTGCCATCAAATTCTCTAATATTTTATAGTTGGAAATTCTTTCTGATTATGATTTTTGTAGGAGCTGCATGGAGGCTCATATCCACAGTATTAGAACAATGATGTACACTCCTGCATGTTTCTCACATGCTTATAAAATGATTGAAGATGCTAGCTAAACATTAGCTGAGATACTAGCTGGGTTGGTGGTTCCTGACTCTGCCTTCAGGACCAGTTTCTGCTGGACCTGTTTCCAGCTGCTGTGACAGAATGGAGGCTGTTTTCGTGTAGCACAGCGGAGGCCTGGTTAACAGACCTGCTGGCCTCAGCTACAATCACATCACCATGAGGTCACACACACGTAGCTGCTGACTGCTGTGTGCATTTATCTCTGTCTGCATTGTTCCTCTGTTTGTCGACCGCACCCTGCCTCCCCTCTCTCCGTCTGTCTGTCTCTCATCATGTCATGAGGCTGTGCCACCATGGTAACACTGAAGCTGTGATGAAGCGACTTAACAGAGGCCTCCCTCACACATACCCTGTATTTGATGAGCGTCTGGGAAAACAAAGATAGCGTGTGCTCAAGGATGTTACAGTTGAACATGCTAGCGCAGGATAAAGTGGCCATTAGCAGCGAGTTTGCCAACAGGCAGGATTCATTAATCTGCAGTTTATTGAGGTTGGAGTGGCAGATGGCTGTGTCAGGTCTGTCAGCTAAAATACAATCCTGCTGAAAGGAGGCCTCGCTTTCCTAAAGACAAGTTAAACCTCAGTCATGATGGATTTTTAGACTTGTTTTATTTCACTGAATTTAGCTGTTGTTGCAAATTGTTGACATACTCTAAATATAATAGAAGAGTAGATTCTTAGTTGCACATTGATGGATAAGAACCTGCAGAACACCGATACAAATAGTTTTTCTCTGTAAAGCACATAAATTAGCCTGATCATTTCTTTTTGTACAGAAAGGTTTAACTTCTTTAATATGCAGGTTGGTTTGTTATAAAAATTGCTCTGTTGTTGTTCTGGAAATATGCACCATAGCTTGCGGTATCTTATAATGACCACCTCTAAAAATAATTATACTTAAAAAAAAGCCTTTTGTTTTTGAGCTCTTTGGAGCGTCTCTTGTCGTTTTCTATGACTGCGGATTTTTTCTCAGCTGCTTGGTCCCAAAGCAGCAGCTCTTCCTCACACCCTTTGGGCCAGAGATAATTTTGGGTGTGAATTTTTCTTCAGGTTTATGTTGCTGTGCTGATGTGCAGCCCAGTAAAGCTGTAACTGTGCTGTGGGGATGAAGTAGCCTGTAAATGTAATATAATGATTGTAACAGTTGCAACAGGCTGTTGATTCCACGGGATGAAAACATGCTACAGGCAGAGGGGAGGCTGGACATAGTTTTGTGAAGCCACTGGGACGAGAGTGTGAGGTCATGGTTCTCAGCTGGCCAGCGAGTCTTTGTCTCCAGTGGAGGAGTTTAAGTATCAAGATGTTCATGAGTGATGCAGGATGGAGCAGTAGAGGAACCAACTGATTGGGGCATCGTTGTCAGTGATGACGGAGCTGCTTCAGTCTGCCATAGTGAAGAAGGAGCTGAAAATTAAAACTCTCAATTTACTGGTTTGTTTACATTCTGACCCTCACCGGGTTATGAGATCTGGATCCTGACCGAAAGAACAAGATCCAGGATATAAGCTGCTGAAATGAGTTTCATCTGTAGGGGGCCGGGCTCCGCCTCAGAGATAAGGTGAGGAGCTCCGTCAATGATTTAGAGCCGCTGCTCTTTTGCATCGAAAGAGGTCATTTGAGGTGGTTCAGGCATCTGGTGAGGATGGCCCATGGAGATTTTCTGGGCATGTCCAACTGGGAGGAGAACCCTGGGCAGACCCAGAATTTGCTGGAGGGATTATACTGTATATCCTTTCTGGCCTGGAAACATCTGGGGATCCTCCAGAGAGTGTTGCTGGGGTGAGGGATGTTTGGGTTTCTGTTCGGAACTGGTTACTATGTGACCAGACATTGGATACACAGAAGAAGAAGATGGATGTTTTTTGTTAGTTTTTTAACTAAAGCACAATGTTTATGTGCTTAGGGCTCTTATTGTGAAACTAAACACTTTTTTTAAAAGGAAGTTCCATCTCCTTTTACTGCATGTAAAGATAATAAAGATGTGTTTCATACTTGCTCAACCAAACAGCCTCATATTAATGTTTTGGCAGTTTTGTTAGATATATTTACACTCATAACTCAGTGAACAAAGCTAGACAAGTAAACAGGGAGTTGAGCTGATAAAAGCACCTCCGTTGTTTGACCTTAGCAGTGTAGATGACTCTGGCTGTAACGTAGGATTAAGGTGTATATGACTCATTAAATCTGTATTTTATTTATTACATTAACTCTCTGTGTGTTTGCAAATAGATAAATTCACTTAAAACAATCTTTTCTGGAACATCTGGGTGTAGATTTGGTGTCGTGAAGCCCCTGATGTTGTCTTGCTGCAGTCTCCCTCTGGGATGCTGCAGTTACTGGACAGTCAAAACAAAATATGGAATTAATAGTAAATTAATTTAACATGCTAACACTAACTGTAAGAAGATGTTACCACATTAACCATTAAAATCAGTTGTTGTTTCATCTGTATCGTGCACCAATCACAGAGAACAATTACACCAGAGCTGTTTATGTTGCAGAGCAAAAGATCACGACTGCAAGTCTTAAAGCCTGTCCAGCAGAGTTATGGGCTATTTCTCTAACACACACACAGAACACACAAACAGGATTAGATGAGAAGTGTTGCAACGTACTTCCATCAGCTCAGTCCTGCGTCTCACTGTAGAAGTCAGTAGCACAAAAACATCTTCATGTTTCTCACTAACAGGGTGAGCAGATCTTTTTCTACAGGTTTTTCATATTTTTGGTTTATTTACACATGAGCCACAACACTGGACTCTAGTGTGTCACTCCACAGACCACTACCCACGTGTGTTTATTCTTAAAATATTATAAATTTATGTAATACTATAATAATCTTACATGTATTTGTCATAATTACATGTTTATCTAAGTGGACAGAGGACCTGTATGTTTTCCTCAAAGTCTGAGATGAAACATAACAAAAAAATCCCATAAAAAAAGAGAAATAGAAAGTCTTTTCTGCTTCTAAGAATCACAGTGTAGAAAATAAGAATAAATACACTCAGGAATATTTTTAATTAACGTTTCTACTGCATATTAGGATCTAATCTGTGTCCAGCTACACAGCTGACTCTATCAGCTGTAATTAAAGCAGCTGGCCTGGTTTATTGGCGGCTGCACGTTAAATAGAAGGATGGGGTCATAGCAAACAGCCTATTAGCATATTAAGAAGTCCACTTTAAATTCCTGCTCGCTGATAAAGCTTTTACTTTACACCCTCCGTTTAGCAGGCACGTTTAAGCAAAGCAACATTCAGACAAAAAAAAACCCTTTCAGACATGACATCCATGTTCTGATAGCAATCAGTTGCTTGTTCCATCCCTGTTCACCCAGAACTGAATACAGCGTGGACTGAGATGGCATTGTCTTTAGGGATGATTGTACCAGACGACGTCTCTGAGAGCAACAACAGGGTCTCGAAGATAAATGTCCTTTTAAGACTCACTATTATTCATTCCTAAAACAATGTTCTAATCAAGATGCATTATTATAATCAGGAGAATTAAACACATGGTTGACTTGGAATCCATGAAGTATGATGTTTTTAGGAAAGTATCTTAATTACATCACAAGTCCAGACGTTGTTGCAGAGTTTTTTTTAATGCCATCCTAATTACAGATTTTCAGTTCAGAAGTAACTATATACACATTTTGTTTACCATGTGGAATTTCTGCAGTAATTGTTTGTTACTTGAATTTCCAGGTTGTTAAAGCTTTAAATTACACCCAGTCTGTCGTGCAGAATCACCGCTCTCTTTTGGAGGCAGTTAATTTTCTGTAATGGGCCTTCAAAGTGTGATCAATATATGTTAAACTGCTCCCCGAAGGAGCTTCTCTAAGCAGTCCAGAAGAACACATCAGGATAGTCCGTGTGTGTGTGTGTGTGTTTGAGGAGCCAATTGGGTAATATGTCATGTTTGAGGGCTCCGACTGGTCATGGAATTTAAGGAATCCAAATAGAGTTCTGAGTGGAGAATTCCGGATGAGGAGGAAGGTAACATGATAGATTCTGAGTGGAAATTAGAGAATGTCAGTGATCCATCCGAACAGACAGGAAGAGACAACAAGGATGTTTTGAAAAGTAGTGAAATGAACGTTAAGGCTGAACAGAAGTTTTGTTGTGAAGCATCTGTGGTTTTTAATCTCCTCCCTCCCTCTTGTCAAATTCACATTCCTTTTCTGTGATTTGGTTTCTCTCTTATCTTTTCTCTCTTTCCTCTGCTTCTAAAACAAGCAGTGTATTGTGTGTGTTCAGCAGAGCAGCCCGCCCTCAGAGCTCTGTATAGATGTGTGTGTTTGTCCCAGCCAGCCTGTCAGACCACGTTAATCCCCTCAGAGGCCCAGCACACCACCTCCCTGCCTTGCCCCCATGTTTTTTTCTTTTTTGTGTGTGCGTTTTGTCCTTTCTTGGCCCTCATTGGTCTTATGTGGCCCTTTCTGCTACCTCATATGCTCTCCCACCTGTCAGTCACATCCTGCTCACATCCATCCCGTCATTGACCTCACAGGATCAGACTGCAATCCGGCAGGGACCAATTACTTGGACCTTTTGGCACTACCTGCTACCAGCTCCCAGGATGCTTTGCAGCAGATCAATGTCTAAGTCGTGGTCCATAAGGAGGGAAAATAAGAGAGCAGTCTGTTCAATTATTGGGAGTAAAAATGAGTTAAGTCTAGTGTTTGTCCCAGGTTGACAGGTCACTTGTGTTTGGGAAGAAGATGCACCTACAATTGTTGATTAAAAAAAAAAAGTTTTAAATGATATTAAATATGTTATGGATAGCTGGTCACAGAACATATAGCATATATCTATAGAGTCATAATCTACTTACAAGTGCTCATCTTTCTGGAAAAGTCTGGAAATAACAGCATCAATGGAGGGTAATAAGGATCAACTTTGAGAGAGCCTTTTCAGAGATTTGACAACCCTTCACATGAGTGACAATCAAAAACTCATAAAGCTTGAACAAGAAAATATCTGGGATTTGTAAAACTGAAATCTGCTCAGTGTCTGCTGTCAGTATAAATAAAAATTTTACCCAAAATTGCAGTTTCTTCATTACTCTTTGCTGATTGAAGTGTCTTTAGATTGTTTTTTTTTGTTTTTTTTTTGCTCGTAATGATTTGCAAGTGTGCTGTTTCTGTTCAGTCTCATTAGTGGAGTTTTTAGCTTTTCTGCCCGTTTGCACAAAAAGCAGATGGAGACTTAATGACTTTGCTGATAAAAATAACTGAGATTTGAAAAGGTTAACAGCCAGGAGTCCATCCCTCCTCTCATCGGCTGGTTATTAGACCCCACAGTGGAGCTGCACCTTGTTCTCACCCTTGTTCCAGCTCAGCTCCACCCTCCTGACAGAACCTGGTGGACCTTCTTTTAACAGAAACACAATAATGCTTTGTGGGTGTCCGCGGGACTTCCCTTCATTCTGCTCCACCCAGTTATATTTGTTGATCTTAGCTGTCCAGCTTGCTTCATAAGAATGGCTGACAGACACTCTCTCACACACACACACACACACACACACACACACACACATTATGAAGCACAGCTACAATGTGTGGCTTGGGTTGAGGTCACTGACGTTGGCTCAGATTGTGTGTGTGTTCTGGTATTTGTGTGTTGGTGGGAGTTCGAGGTTTGGGTGGATATCTTTCTTTAGGGAAAGTAAGAACAGATGTATTTCTCTTTAACATTCATTCTTCATGTGTTCTGATATGTTTTTTATGTTAAGGGGAGAGGCTGTTTCTGATTGCAAATACATGGTGTGCTGGAACAGTTGGAGTCCACAGTATTAATGCAGTTTGGGAAACTTTCATGTGACATCAGTATGTTTTTAATATAGAAATCAAGTTTTTCCCTTCTTTGAACTGTTTGTAAAGAGTGCAACACTTCCAGACTTACTTTTTAATTGAAACTTTAATAGTCAGCTATATGAGCACATTAAAATTAACATTTAAAGTAAGCAGCTATCACACTTTTGTAAAAAAAAAAATCTAGTTTTCTTTCAGTAGATTCTTCCTCCTTTTTGGCTTTTCATTTATCAAAAAAGTTGCTGTCACTACATAAATGAACCATCACCAGCACTAATTTGCTACTTTGAGTTTATTGACTGGGGAAAAAAGGTTTATTATTATTGTTCAAGCTAAAGAAATTGGTGTAGCCTGAGATGGGTTCAAACTTTCACAGTTTTAAGTGTTTTAAGTGTTGAGCAATATTAGATCACTATGGAGTAAAAAAAAAAGTGGAAAATAAAAATTAAATCATTGACAGCTTTATTCTTCTGTACCTGGTGTAAAGAATCAAAAGTTTGCTGGTATTTCTCTGAAGATGTTTTAGATTAAAAATAACTGTTAAAATTGAATATTTTTCAGTGCTGAATATTACAGTGTTTAATGTCTGTTGGGACTCATGTTGTGTTCTATATGGGTACTGTAAAGATCCAGGTCATCTGGAAGCAGGGGAGTGAGGGAGTAACCCAAGAAGGAGGGAGGTAGGAGTAGATAGTAGAAGAATAGTCAGGTGGACTAGGGAGAGAGGAAGTCACTCATATGTCAGACTTATGTTTCAGTTCTGCCAGAAAGTGTTAATCAAAATATGAACTTTTATTATGGGGATTTTTTTAAAGCAAACTAAAACTAAAATCCAATTATCTCATTTGGCAGCAAACCTGAAAATCACCAGAAATATTTATTTGGACTAAAAACTGTATTTTATATTACAGTGTTAAAGGTTATAAATACACCTCAGCATTTCTTTGCCACCCTCTTTGGTTTTCCACCTGACACCTGAGAAGTGGGCCTGGCTATCCAGAGAGCGCCATGGCAACATGACACCCTGCTGAGAGGGTCACCATGGCAACATGCAGGTTGTCGGGGTTGGGTTCCATTGACATACAGCCACTGTTCAGTGACTGCATGTTTTTCGGAGTACAACCTTTATTTATACTGCTGGTGAAATGTCTCAGGTAGAGAAATTATTTCCAAGATCTTATCAGGAAATATTTAATGATTCCATTTAACATTTTGACATTTATTTGCACCAAGAACCTAAATATACCTGCTTACTGTTAAGGTTTTAACTGGATCACATTATCCAGAGCAGATGTTTTATCTCTGTTGTCTGAACGTCTGTTAGTTGAGTTTTGGAAACTTCAAGTTGAAAACTTGATGATAACAGTTTGTTTTGAGTTGAAACAGAATTTTTTTTATGAAACTGAATCCTTTGCCTGCAGAGGTTTATTGACTGAGCTTTCTTCCTCTCCAAATTGGCCTTCATGCTGAGTAGCTAAATTAATCCCTGGAATTTGCTGAAGTTCCTCTGAAGCTGAAATGAACCTGAATCCCTCGGAGAAAGGAAAAACCATTTACTTCAGACTGATGTTATCACATGACCTCTGAGTTTCAGCTCATTTAATGTCATTTTTAACGTGTCCATTTTTAACCCAGTTTGTACAGGATGAAGTATTTAGATGTGTTGCTAAGGCGCGTAAGAAGATGCCAAGTATTTTTCTTCCTCTTTATTAGGGATTTAAAAGCTAAATGTTAGCAGTCTATTAATAATCAGGGCATGAATACACAGACCTAATCAAAGAAGCTCGTTAAGACGCCCTAAATACTCATTTTATGCTGATTATTTTGATCTTTCCATCTTGTTGTCTTCAGCAGGTGGTTACTCATTGGCTTGGTCTGAGTGGACACAATGTTTGGTCTGTTGGACACTCTGATAGTGTGTCACCACTTCCTCCCTCCTGTTTTTTTTTTTTAGAAAGTCAGAGTGAGACAGCGTTGTGGGCGGACCTGCATAATTCAGCGCCGCATCTCAAGTGTGTTTGTGTGTGTGTAGGCGCGGCATTCTTATGGGTGCTTCTCTTTATTCTCTGCACGTTTGGACCTTCAAAAATGCCTACTAAGGTCACATTCTTGTGTTCTCCTGTGTGTGTGTGTGTGTGTGTGTGTGTGTGGCTCCGCAGCCGTGATCACAAGGTGCCATGTTTAACCAGCCCCCCGTAAACCACCTCAGACTGTTATTGATCTTCATTCCACACACACACACAAGTGTGTTTTGGTATCCTTATGGGGACCGTCCATTGACTTCCATTGATTTTAGTAACTAGATTTATACCTAACCCAAACCCTTTTACTAACCTTAACCATTACTGATCTATAACTAACCCTAAGACTAACTAAAACTCTATTCACACCATACCTATAAACCTAACCCCTAACCCTAAAAAGGAGAGTCCCCCTCATGGGGACCAGGCTTCGGTCCCCACAAGAACCCTCGGTCCCCAGAAAGATAGTAAAAGTCAGGAAACGGGTCCCCAGGAGGTCAGAAATACACACACACACACACACACACACACACCTAAAGTTGTGTGACCTTTTCAGGCAGTTTCTGAAGCCTCTGTTTTCGCTGTATGTCTCTTTTCTTTATAGTTACTGAGAACGAAAATGAAAACCTGGAACAGTAAATAGAGCAGAAGTGAACAGTTCCTCTCATTATCCAGTTAGAATCAGGCTCCTGCTTTAATCTCTCCTCTAGAGTTGGACTATCAGATCTTATATGACCAATTTTGATGCTGATTATTTTTAAGCTCATCTAAAAATCATTAAAAATCACTATTTTAAAGTTTGTCAAATTTTTTGCAAAAATATTATGAAAAACTGTTGATGTTTACAAATGTAGACGTTCATTTCAAAATTGTTTCCTATTATTAGAGGCCTGTTTTTTGGGGTTGTATTTTATCAACAGTATCACTGTACTGTTTCCAGTGTTTGTTTTACTGTGTGGGCTGGACCTTTTGTGACCCATTGTACTTTGGTTCTACAATATTACAGGCATTTCACTGATTTAAAGTTATAAGTGATTCAAAATAAGAGACTGACATCAGTCTTTTTGACAGTAATCTTACCTCATTAGACAGAATAGATGTAAATGGTTTATATATCTGTATTTCTTTAGTGAAATTACTGGAGAACATTTTGTATACCTACCACAGTGTAGACTGTTTGACCCATACATCATGTCTCCCTCCAGCTGTAGGGCGGACTTTGTGTCTGTGAACTTTACAGGTTTGTGGTTTGTAATTACCTCTCACACATGCGCACACTGTTTTCGTTTCAGCGATTATGCTGTTTTGTGCCAGCCTTGATCCCTGTGGGTTACTTTTATACGTGTTGAGGCAATAAGCAGGTCTGATTTGTAGCAAGGCATCATCCCTGAGTCCAGACAATCTATACAATTTATACCCTACCTTCCCACAGTGCCTCACTCTGTCAGAATGACAAGGTGGACTTTGTTCACGGGGGTGGACGGCTCGATACTGAAGCCGAGACTTACCTGAAACAAAGAGGCTTTTTACTGTGGTGCAAAGAAATGAGGTGCACGTTTAGTATTTTCATTCTTTCAGGACGAGCCTCAGCTGCCTGTCTTTGTTTTTCTTGGTCATTCAGATTGTTTTTTTTTTTTTTTTTAGAAATTCTCCAAAGCTCCAGTCAGTCCGGTTTTGTTCAGGGACATGATTGTAACTTTTTGTTTCTCTATCACAGTTAAAGGTGTTTAGTATATTTAATGTAAATGTTGATTGCTGTTTCTTTTTTCCTGTTGTGAACAATTGAATGAAAAAAAGTCTGCTCCATCATATTCGATGAATGATCGGTCCAAGCCCACTTCTCTGATCCTAAACCGTAGCTGTTTCTCATTTGTTCATCTCTGGATACCAAACTCTTCCTCTTCCTCTGTTCTTTTGTGCAAAACCTCTGTTAGATTTAACGCTTTACGGACATAATTGAGGAGTTTGAAAAAGTCACTCCTCGCTGCAGCCCCCGTCTAATCTAACCAGGAAAATATTTTTACTCCCAAAACTCAGGATCAGTGAGGTTTGTTGACCTATGTCAAATTATTTCTTTGTGTTTCAGCTGATCAGATCATTTTTAATAGAAGTTTACATCTAATTTAATTTAGTTTCCAATAAAATGAACAAATAACATGTTTAGAGGGACATGTCCTCCACCAAGACATTTAACTGCACTCTTAAGCCTTTGTTTTAACACTTCACCTTACTTAATGTTTTACCAACTTATCAAAATGTCAAATTAAAAGTAGATAAAGGTATGTATTAAATTTCTAATCCAGTGGCTATTTAAGGAAATGAGACAGAAAATATCTGCTTGAGAGTTCCTTTGTCTGCTTCCTCCCTCTCCTCCTCCTCTTTCCATCTCTTCGCCTGTCGGTGTTTCGAGTGTCTTTGAAATCCCTCCGCAGGGATGATGTTCCCCTCCCCATGTCTGAGATAAAACCTCCATCCAGCTGACCCTGGACACCGGCTTTAGGGTGGATTCCCCCCTTGTTACTGCAGGTGGGGCTGCAACAATATTGACTCAGGAACTCAGTTCATTTTATTAGGCTCATGTTCATCTGTGTGTGTGTGTGTGTGTGTGTGTGTGTGTGTGTGTGTGTGTGTGTGTGTGTGTGTGTGTGTGTGTGTGTGTGAAGGAAAGTGAGATGACGCACAACAGCTGGAATTTATTCCCTCTTCAAACAGCCATCATCCAGAAAGCTCCTCTCCTTCCCTCTTTTAAAATTAATCTTTTCAATACCTCCAAAAATTTGAATTCAAGTATTTAGTGTCTCTATGGAAACTAGAGGTTTGACCTTATTTTTTTCAGCATTGGTACTTATTAAAAGCAGAACTGCAGAATCAGTACGGTGATGAGAAGACGGCTCGTTATTTACAGTGTTGTGAGAAAGTATTTGTCTCCTCACAGTTTTCTTCTGGTTTGTCAATTTTGAATGTTTCGCATCATCAAGCTGATTTTAATATTAGACAGAGACGTTCCAATAATAACCCAAATGAATACAGAATACATTTTTTAAATGATTGTGTTTATTAGTAGGTAAAAAGCGGTACAAATGAACCCGGCCCTTAGAGAAAAGGAATTGCCATCTTTAGCTAATAACTGGTTGCACCACCCTTGGCAACAACATCTACTGTCAAGTGTTTGTGATAACTGGAAATGAGTCTTTCACATGGCTGTGGAGGAATTGTGGCCTGCTCTTCTTTGCAGAGTTGTTGGAGTTCAGCCATATTGGAAGTTTTCCAGCATAAACGACCTTTTTAAGGTCAGGCCATAGTGTCTGCATCAGATTTTAGTCTGGACTTTGACTAGTCGTCTAGGTCCTGAAGCAGCCCCAGACCATCATACTACCAACTCCATGTTCAACTTCTTATATGAGGTTTTTTTCTGAAAAGCAGAGGTAGTTCTACACCTGATGTAGCAGGGCACATCCCTTCCAAAAAGTTTTTCTTTTGTCTTGTCAGTGCACAGAATATTTTGCCAAAAGTCTTGGGGATCATCAGGATGGGCCTTGGTGTTTGTTTTGATCAGTTTGTTTTGTCCCTGAAAATCTCCCATGGCAACTATTTTTGCCACGTCTGTTTTTTATTGTTAAATCAGGACTTTAACAAAGTCGAATGAGACCTACAGAACTTTAGATGTTGTCCTGGGTTTTTCTGTGACCTCCTGGATGAGTTGTTGTTGAGCTCTTGGACTAACTTTGGTTGACAGTCACTCCTGGGAAGGTTCCCTGCTGTTCCATGTTTTCTCCATTTGTAGTTACTGTCTCTCACTTTGGTTCAATGGAGTCCTGATTAAGCTTGATAATAAATAACAGGAGAGAAGCTCCTTCATTCCAGAGTCATAAAGTCAGAAAAACACAAGACCTGGGTATAAAACTGATGGTTTATCCAAGAACCAGACCTATTATAGTCATATTTCATCTTCCCTACAATGAGAAGAGTTCAGAGCTAAACGTCTGAAGCCCTGCTCTTATTGTTTACTATCTGAATACTTTTGTTATTTCTTTGAAGTCCAGGTCTACTAGTTTTTAAAACAGAACCTTCTTTTAAACTGAAACAATGAATTCAGTTAAAAATTGTAAGGATCTAGTTGTTGGATTGAATATTTGTGGAAGCGTCTGTCTAGTTCTCTGTGTAATGATTCATTTATTCAGATGTGGGAACAAAAGACAACATTATTATTGAATGATTGTCTAACCAAGTTAGAGTTTAACTTACTTCAGTATGCAGTGTAGTATCTTTTAACAGATATGCAGCTCTGCTCAGTCTCAGCACAGGAACGTCACACTCGAAGGCCAAAAGTGCTTTTATTCACTCAGATAAGAAGCTCTGGTTAGTTTCCTTAACACCTGATAACCCCCTGCCCACCACTCCCCCACCGTCTCACACACACACCAGCTTTCTGTGTGTGCTGGAGGGAAGAAGGCTCCAGAATGCTTGCTGCTTTTACAGTTGAAAGGAGATGTGGAAGACTGATAAAAGTAAACAAAACATTATAGAGTGTGGAGATGGTGATGGAAACTGATGTGATAAGAACATGTGAAGAAATGCTATGGACCATCAGATGATTTCCATCTGAAGTGTTTTTAAAACTGAGGACTTACTGTGTTTTTACAGCATAATGGAAGATCCTCTATCACAAGAATAAAACTATAAATCTCAGGAGCTCATGGACAAACATTAGAAGCTCCAACCTGCTGTACTACATGCTTCTTTTTAAGGAAGTTTATCTAAACCCCTCTGCCAGCCGGCACATTTAGACCTATTTCATTTGAAGTCTTCCTTATTGTGTTTCACTGATACTCGCTTTGAACCCAGACAGTAGTCATGTATGTGATTCTTAAAGGTTTTGCATTAATCTTCTTAACAGAAAGATTGTAGTCATTTTTACTGAGTCTCTCACATCAAACATAAAAACTCAGTTTTTATAAGTACCCCAGAAAAGGGACTGGCAGGGACTTTGTAGTTTGTTCCTACAAGCATCTCTGAAACAAATGTTAGCGTCTTCAAAACACCTGCCTGTTTTACAGTTTTAAGTAGAACCGAGTAGAAAAGCCTGCAGCCAGAGTTCATGCCTCAGAAGGATAAAGCTCTTGGAAACCTCTAGTGTTTTTCTCATCAGACAATGTGGGCTTAAGGATAAACTTTAAGGCAGTTCACTTCTAACAATACCTCGTTAGAGCTTTTATATTTGCTTTTCTGGTCCTTGCACGGTTTGCAGAGTGTCTACAGTTTGATTGATCTTAAAGTTCAGGCTGCAGCAGCGAGGCGTCGGATTAGAAAAGTGGACAAACTTTCATCAAACAAAACGCACAAACGTGTTTCTGAATTCATGGATTTGGTGTTCAGTTCAATTCAGTTTTCTAATCATTTTTCTCCATTTGTTGTCAAATTTTGCTCAGAAAGAGAGCAATCTGAAGAATGAATCCATGATTCTTTAGACACAATCTTCCTTTTCTTAATTCATTAAGGTTTATATAAACAAATGATCTAAGTATTGAATATATAACTAGTCCGTTTTAGAGCTATAAATGCTTCTTCTCTGACACACACTCTTTTTATTTTCTTTATCGAACAATAAAACTGAAGAGGACTGATTAACCTTGTAAATCCAGTTGGATCAGGAACTTGATGCATCATCAACGTTTTCCAAAACTGTCGTCTCTGGGAAATCTGATTCTTCTGAAGAGCAACTCTTTCCTCATATTTTAATGAACTCATCCAGATTTAGGAGATTCCAACACTTTCTGGATAAAGCTTGGAGATAATAGATGGAAGTTTCTGTAGAAAGCTACAGTGGTCTAAAAGTTCAATCCACCATGTCCGTGAAACCGATGAGGAATGAGGTCCAGGTGGAAGCTGTTCTTTACAGTCATTGTGAAGGGAATACACTTTCTCATGCTAACGCAGATATGACCTTTGAACTGTCTTCTAAGAGACCTTTGACCTTGGGGTGTTTGTCAGAAGGTTTGATATGGGAATTTAAAGTTTTTTCCCTCATGGTTTCAGTTCTTTCAGCTCTTCTAGTGACTCATGTTTTGTGCAACTTTTTAAACCAGTTGGTCAACATTCCTGATCTTAAATGAAAATGATTGAAAACAAGAAGACGTGTGACTGACAGTCATTTTAATTTTAGGAAACAATAAATAAGAACCTGCATGGAGACAGTTTTGTTATTATCACTAAGTGTGAACAAACAAAGTAAAACTAAAAAATACAGATCTACTTTGTTACATCAATGTCAGGAAAACAACCGTAAATGGAAACAGTACAAGTCAGAATATTTTTCTGTGTCTAATTCTGTCTTTTAGTTTAATATCAATATTATTTGGTTTAGTTTTGGGAACAAGATACTATGTTTTTCCCTTTTGTTACTTAAATTATATTTGAAAGAGTTGTAACCAGTTCAGATTCTGATTCTTTCATGATGTTGTGATGATGTAAAAGAACTGAACTCAAGTATATATGTATATTTATAGGGCTAATTCACTACAAAAGTAATCTCAGGTGTGCTGTAAAGATAATGTAAACAATAGAAATGAAATCCAGTTCAGTAATCATTAAAATTATATATCTGCTTTTTGCTAAATATTGTTAAAATACACTCTCAAGCTATTTACAAGCACTTTGTAAACATCTTCAGGGGGACAGGGTGTAAAAGTGCTATTATTTGCTACATTAGCTCTGGACTGCTCACAGAGGTCACCTGAGCAGGTGCACACATAGTTAGATGTTTGGAAAATAAACAAGTGAAACAAAGTACAAATAAAGTAAATCTGCCTGGAGTTGGTTTAAAAGTTTTAGTTTCCCACTTCTTCAGTAATATTGTCAAGCAGAGAAGCTCTGAAGTAAAGGTGAGAACATCAAGCAGCTGGAGAGTTCTGACTGAATCCTTTGCACATTCTGTGGAACATCTCGCGAGATTTTGAGTTTTCCAAACCCACGAAAACCCGTCTTGTACCACTCCATTGAAAGCCGTCTATTTCGGTCCAAAAAATGGTCAGACCAATCATGTGTTAGCATTGTGCTTTGGGGCGGGTGTTCCGGTATGATTGGCAGCAAGTGCCAGGCAGACAAAGCAAAACAAACATGCCTGCGCCGGTGGATGTACACATAAAAGCAGATATTTAATCTGTTTTAGGAGAACTAGAGACAATTTCTTCATTGAAAAATGAGCAAAGGTAAGAATTTTGTGCATTTCTTGATGGTAACAATGTGTTTTGCTTTTCTTAGTGGAAACGATGTGCGTGTTTTACTACCGAATGGATTTGCAAGAGCTTGATTTACTGTAATTGGCTAAAAACAAATCATCAAAGGCAAGCGCTTTCTGGCGCGTCCTCCAATCATCTTAAAATATTATATCAGATGTCCGTCCCTTTTATAGACAGTTTCAAATGGACCAGTTCCAGATGTATGTGTCCCCAACTGGACAAGAGGTGGGGACACATACATCTGGAAGAAGTCACCAGCTGATCTGTCACCAACATTCAGGCTCCAATTTCAAAACACTTGTTTCATTCTCCTTGAAGTAAAACCTAACTGATAATTCTTATCTACAGAGTCAGCCTACTTCATGTGAATCATTAATAGCTGCGTCTCACAGTCAGTCTGATTGTGTGTGTGAATGTTTTTGCTTGTGCCTCAGAGTAATGAGGGATTCTGGTCTGACTTACAGTAGTTGTACCGAGTTAAAGATGGAGGTGTGTTTATGCTGTATACAGCAGATTACAGTATAAATAAAGGCCTACAGTGCCAGAGGTGGTCCAACATCAAAGACTCCAGTAAACATCTGTTGATATCAGCCATGACGTGTCTGGAAACACAGACTACAGGATGAATTTGATACAGATGTGACCAGTTGAGTGATCTGGGAACTTGTTGCTGCATTTGATTTGTGAATTAAACCTTATGACATTTTCAGCAACTTTTTTTGTGGCTTTTATTTTCCTCTTTTTATTAACATAATGTGCATAATTTTGACAGTTAAATATAATTTAGGTGGTTTCTATGTGAGAGTAGAAGAATTTATTCTGGTTTATGCAGATTTGTTGGTTTTCTTTAATGACACTAAACAAAGTAAAATGTTTTATTGTTGTTTTTTTGTTGTTGTCTTCATTCTTTGTTATAGATTATCCAAGAAGATGAAACTGAGATGGATTGTGTTCTAATTTATACTTGTATAAATACATGTTAGGTACCAAATACCTTTTACTAGTATTTTAAGTATTTTTGTGGCAGCTGTTTGTCTGTAGGCCAAACTTTAGATGACTATGGAGGAACTGTATGTGATTCAGGACCAGGTTTTTGGGATATAAATCAGTCAATAATTTCAGGATTGAAAACATGTAGCAGTATTTGATCAGATCAGAATCTTTATTATTGTTCACAGGTTATATAAGATCACAATGTTCAGTGTTTTATTTGATGTTTGTTTTTCTGGTCTTCTCTCCTTTAACACACTCATTTAGATGAACAGGTCATTTGCAGGGTTCTGCAGGATATGCTGAGGATGAGTTGATGCAGGGAAACATCTAAAGCATGTAGGATAGAGAATCTTCTTGCCCACAGTGACAGTGGCTGGTCAGAACATGGAGTTATAGTATAAGTCTGATGAACTGTGCCATGTCCTGGGGGTTTATGGAGGAAGATGTCTGCTCAGCTGAACCTTTATAAATGTTTTTGCTTGATATGATCAGTGTTGGGCTTCAGAGTTCTTTATGTCTGAAAGTAGGATTAGATTATGTGCTTGTAGGATTTTGTGGAACATTAATTGAACTTGTTTACAATCTTTATGTTGATTCTCAGTATTTAACTCATCAAGTGGGGGTCTGCAGGCCTCATCTGGCCTATAAAAGCATCCAGTTTTCAAAATCATAATAAATTCCACACAATCTGACACGGGAGTTTGATAAGCCTTCTCAGAAACTGGCCAAAGTGGTTAGGGTTAGGGTCATCGTGGTGAGCTGTGATGAGTGAACAGAGCATTGAGGGTTTAAAAGCTTTGTAGTGAGAGTTAAAGTCCTGAATTAGTGTGATGATTTAATAAAAAGAGGAAATTCTCCACCAGGAAGTGCTAGGTTAAGTCAACAGGTCTAAAAGATTGTGTAAAGGAGCATCAGTGATGCTAGAGCTCATGAAAACCTATTTCACATTTGGAGCTAACAGTTACAGCTACCACAGACTATGTTTATTCAAGGTCTGTCCCAGACACCGCCTGCGTAGAAACACACTGACCTTTGAGGTAATTATGTTGATGACCTCTGGTGTGAAGTGTAACATCATCTTTACGAATTGATGTGTAGAAATGGCCCATGTTGGATTGATTTAACCCTCTCAGCCATCTGAAGTGATTTGTTTTTGAACTGAGGTTGAACTACATGTTTGTGTATGTGGTGATTCGCAGCAGCCAGAACGTGGTTGTAGTTTTACTGTCCGAAGTGTTAATTACCCACCGCTTTCTCTAAGCTAGGTTTTGTTTGAAACCAAGAGGCCTAGTATCTCCACGGTAACAGTTACTAACGGTTACACAAGCTTGACAACGGCAGCCCGTGATGACCCACATTCCAGCAGTAAATCACAACACACACTCACATTCCTGACTCCACCCTGGCCGTCTATCGAAACTGTGCTCAGTGTTTCCACTCTGCAGGGTTTTGTCTTCTCCAGGCTGAAGCAAAGAAAACAAATGAAAACAATCCTACTAGTTCATCTTTTTAAAATGTGTTAGTTCCTTTTTCTTTGAATGTTTCATCTGAACTGAGTGAAAACTGGAGGAGTTTAATATTTTGATTCAAGTCATCCTGCCCACACACCTTCACCTCAGATCCAGGCAGCTAAAAGGGTTCTTAAGTCACCTTTAGGAGCTGCTTGGTTTGCAGACCTTTTTATGTTTGCATGAAATACTTTTCTAATTTAAAGTTTGAATTCAAGGAGATGGTTTCAGGGTCTCGTACATCTTTTTTATATACAGCTTCCTTCCTGACTTAACAAAATATGTTAATTGTTTTTGAAGGAAGCCTTTGAGACATTCAAGCATACTTTAATTTCTCAGCATGCTTTTGGAAAATAACAGAACAATTTTAAAAACAAAAACCTGCAACAGTTCATGTCGTCATCCTTTGCTTCTGATTTTTAGACGTAAACTTTTCTGACTGATCATCTCCGTTACAAAACTACAGATTAGGCGCTTCTCCTTTGTGCCTTTAAATTTGTTTCCTGTCCTTGTGAGCAGAAAGAGTTTCTCTTCTTCCACGTATAGAGAATGATATTGGCATGCTCTGCTCTGGGTGTAAGATCTTTATAATGACAGTTAGAATGAAATACGAGGACACTCTCACAGCTCGGCCTCAGCGTGTGCAGAGCTCAGAGTTACAGCTGCTGCTTCAGCACGGTATTACATGCATATATCAGGACAGACTTAGCTGCACGGTGACACATTCTTGTTCCAAAGTTGATCTGCAGGAAATGTTGAATTTTTGACACTGGCTGTGGACGCAGTCCTGAGAGTTTTAAGAGTACTGGCCATGTTTGAGTTTGTAGCATAAACTTAAGTCTAGTTAAGTGGTAAAGTTAAACATTTAAGTTACAGGTCAAAAAGTTAGTGGGTCCCTTAAATAACTAGTGTTTAGTTCCCATTATAGACAAAACTTGTTTGAATTTATAGGTTTTTTTTCTGTTTTAATGAAAGTTCTTCAAAATCTGAACTTAAAATCCATCAAATTTTGGACTTAATAATAATAATTAAGGTTTTGTGGTGACAATAGATTATTTTCATTTTTAAGTTTTAATGTCACAATCTTGGAGTGAGGTCAGTTAATCTGATTAGTGATTGATTTTTCACTCTTTAATCGGTTTGAGACAGACTGAGTTTCTAACTTCAGGGTCAAACTGAGGGATGTGATGAATGTTTTTGTTACTGATGTTCTTCATCTACTGGCTTTCAACCAGAACCACTCGTCATCCCTCATCACATCAGAGCTGCATACATTTAACTGGCATCATTAAGGACATAAATTAAGTTTTCTGAAATAATAAACATTTATTTTCATTGTCTAAAATAACATCCGAGCATTCACATAAAGTTGTAAACAGATGTTTCCTCTGTAGGTCTGGGGCATAAACAGGTGATGAACTCTCTGCCTCTCTGTTTTTGTCTTTTTTCAAGGACCTCGAGTTCCATGGCGTGATGCGGTTCTACTTCCAGGACCGGGTTGCTGGTAACTTTGCCACAAAATGCATCCGGGTTTCCAGCACAGCAACAACACAGGACGTCATAGAGACGTTAGCCGAGAAGTTCCGACCCGATATGAGGATGCTCTCCTCGCCAAAGTACTCCTTGTATGAAGTCCACGTCAGCGGCGGTAAGTCTTTTTAATTGTACTGCACACCAACAAACCTTTAATTTAAATTAACGAGAGGACATAATTTGATTTGGGATGAATTCGTGTTTATATGTGTGTTAGAAGAACGTCAGCTGGACCTGGATGAGAAGCCGCTTGTTGTTCAGCTGAACTGGAACAAAGATGACAGAGAGGGACGCTTCGTCCTTAAGAATGAGAACGACATTCTGCCCAAGGTCAGAGTCTTGATCTGTGAATCAGTCAGCTTAGCAGTGAGCTGAATCATTCCTCCCTTCATCTACTGCATGTCGATGACAACATGTACATCAAACACTTAAAGCTCAGAGTGCAACATTTTCTAAAACATCATCTTAAAGGTGGTAGAATAACTCTTTGTAGTCATGAACATACATGTAGGTGTAACTATCACCATACACACAGACCAGTTATAGATTCTATTAGTTCAAACAGGTTTACAAAGTTTATTCATTCATAACTTAGTATATAACTACATTCTGTGGCTGTTTTTTTTTCTTTTTCTGTATCAGAAGAGTCAGAGTAACGGCCCAGAGAAGGAGAAAGATGGAGTCATCCAGAACTTCAAGAGGACTTTGTCTAAGAAGGAGAAGAAGAAGGAAAAGAAGAGGGAGAAGGAGTTTGCTCGGATCCCTGATGGAGACGAGCAGACGCTCAGCCGCGAGGACGGGTAACACAAACACGTCCACCTATCTTTCTGCTCGTTCCCACATCCTTTCAGTTGGTTAAATCACATAAACGCTAATCTTTCTGTTCCTCCATCTGTCTTCTCATCCCACATGCTTCATCCTCCCTTCATTTTATTTATCCAATTTCATGTCATTTAGAGAGAACAATTGTCTGGCAGCAGAGGTTTACAAGGACATGCCAGAGACCAGCTTCACCAGAACAATCTCAAACCCAGAGGTGGTGATGAAGAGGAGGCGCCAGCAGAAACTGGAGAAACGGATGCAGGAGTTCATGAACAGTGACGGACGGCCTGAGTCGGGTATTTTAAACTTTGACTTGTTTATTGTAGCTGTTTAATTCTTCTTCTTTAATAAATTTCATACCTTAATGTCTGTCAGGGTAAAAATCAAACCTTTAACTGTTCTAACAACCTGTGCAGCTGGGGTTTAATAGTGAGGTGTGGACGTCTGTGAGGGTGGGAGGAAAGTGCTGAGGTATTAAACATTCCCTGGAGCTTAATGGAATTCATTAATATGAATAGATGTTTTAAACCTCTGAGATGTTCCATCAGCTGTCTGATCAGATTATTTTCTGGACAAGTTAAAAGACTGGCTCCAAAAACCTTGTCATGACCTCACTAAGTGGACACATTGATTTAATGTAGACAGAAAGGATTTGAGGCAGCAGTGTAAGATGTGATTTTACTTACAGAAATCTTGTTAACTGATCAGTTCCATGATCCGCTTCCTACTAAATCCAACTGGATCTGTAGATTTTGGTTGGTCCACCAGGAGAAGAACTCACCGAGCTTTGAGTTTAACGTTTTATATATCAGTTAACAGATGCACACAACAGCAGCATTGTGAGTCATAAGAAGTGTTTTCTGTAAAATTTGGGGTTTGTTGGGATGTTTGGCACAAACAAACATGCTAGTTCAGGTTCTCAACCAAGCCAACTTTATTTACAAGCAGTTTACAACAATAAAACTTGACCAAAGCGATTGACAAAGGATAAAAACAAAAGTGATCATAAAATCAAAAACACATTAAAACCAACGAAATGTTAAAGAACGTTAAAATAGGTTTTCAGAAGAGTTTTAAAAGTGGACAGTGAGGAAGCTTGTTTAATCTGTACTGTTAACGAGTTCCAGAGTCTAGGAGCAGCTGATGAAAAAGCTCTGTCCCCTCTAAGCTTGTGTTTAGTCCTGCGTTCCAGTCGTCCTCGGAACTCAGAATTTCTGACATGGAAATAACGTAAGGAGCTCATTTTGCGTTCCAGCGACCACTCGGAAAAACAACTCAGAAAAAATGGATGCCACCAGCAAAGCTGTGTGTTGTTGCTTTATCCCAGTACAAAGAACTTATAATCAAGTATTCTTTGCACCTACAGTAAAAAACATAAACACCAGTCAATTTTGGCAGCAAAGTTCACAAGTTTTTATATTTTTTTAGCTTTGCAACAACGTAATTATCTTTAACAACAATACCAACTACTCAGTGCTACTTACATAGCAAATAGAATGAAAACAGAACATATAAATGAGGAAAAAATTAAGATGACAAGTAGTACAGCCATCTTTAAATGTGGGATCTCGGGGTCCTCTGAAACCTTCGAGCTCACAGCTCGGAATTCAGAGTTCATTGCATTATTTCCGGCTAACTTCCCTCGGAGTTCCAAGGACGACTGGAACGCACTATTAGTCCTGCGTACCTCGAGGTGCAGCTGACCTCAGGGACCGAGAGGGGGAATGTAGTCATGCAGGTGAAGGGAGATATGGAATATTTTTGCAAACCCTGGTAAAGGAGTTTAAAGTTATTGAACATGTTTCTCTGTTGTTTATCTGGATATTTCGATTCATATTAATGTGAAAAAAATTAATGTTTAATTTTGTACCATTGAATAAAAAGCTAACCACAGATTGAGGATTTTTGGAAAACAATAGAAAAGTAAGAAAGCAACTAACTTTTCTAATAAAAATGATTCCAATTAGAGAACGTAGTGAAGAATTCTGGCCTGTAGAAGTCGTGGAACAAAGTGTTAATGGCTTGATGAATATTTAAGAAATGGTTTCAAATATAAAACCTCCTTCCAGTGAGATTATATTCATATTTTTAGGACAAAAGCTCAAACTGTAGAGCCAGAGAGAGCGCTGAGAATATTTTGAACATGTCTTTGTCTTGCTTAAAAGGAGCTGATGTGATCTGAGGAGTTAATCTGCAGTGACCTGAACATCACAGTTCACTGCTGCTTCTCGTGCACTGTGGCAGAGCTTCAGAGAAACTATGAGGAAAGCAGAACTCAGCTGTGCACTGATGGTGATGGTTTCTGCTCCAAGTCAAGGCTCCTGATAAACACTGATTACAACTTATTTTTAGTAATTCCATACTTGTTTTCATAGCTGGCTTTGATCTGGTGACACCTTTTTAACTGTTTGTTGTTAGAAAGTGTCACACTGACATGTTTCCACACGTTGAATGAATGACACAAACTTGCTGACTGGTTGGGTTTATGACTCAGGCGTTACCTAATCGCTCTGCCAGACGGACAGATGGACCAGTGAACCTGCTCTAAAAACAGCTCTAACCACCGGCCACATTCAGGAGGGCTGCTGGTCACACGGTGACGCTCTTCCTGCACAAAAGTCCTATTTGAATTATATATATATTTAAAAAAATCTCTTTATGTAATGTTCTTATTTCATTGTGAATTTTCTTTTTGCTGTCTGATGCACCGTAATCCGTGTCCCCAGGATGATCCGTTACAAACTACAAATAAAACATCTTGAACCAAAACTAAAATATGTTATCAGTGAGTGGAAAAAAGATTTAATTTCACCTCACCCCCCCCCCCCCCCCCCCCCACCACCCGTTACAGACATGAGGAATGAAGCACAGGTTGTACAGGGAGAGTTTACTCATAAAAACTGAACTGAAAATGTGAATCTGTAGTTATTTAATTAAAATATGTAGTTCAGTTAATTAAAACAACTTCTGCACTAACACTAATGTTTGTAAACATAAAATCTGGATTTGAACCTTTTCCTTAAACTTTGTGTGTTTTTGAAAAAGTACCAGATCTCAAATTTAACAGCTTTTAATTGAAAGAGTAACAAATTACATGGTTGTGTACATCAAACTATTGTCATCCATGCATTTCTTTGTTGAAACAGAGATGGTAATAAAAACAAGCTAGGAGAATTATTGCTGCATAATGATGAAATAAGTTAATACTTCCTGTCTGCAGGCGGCACTTTGAGGATTTATGCCGACAGTCTGAAGCCCAACATCCCCTACAAGACCATCCTGCTCTCCACCAGAGACACAGCTGACTTCGCTGTGGCGGAGGCGTTGGAGAAGTACGGGTTGGAGAAGGAGAACCCCAGGGAGTACTGCATCGCTCGGGTAAAAACACTAGAACTTCTGTAGTTGAGGTTCTTAATCTAATGAGTCCTTCATTAACATCATTTGCTGCCTGTAAACATGTCAGTCCTGTTTGTTGATGTCAGAAACATGATGTGTTTCTCCAGCTGCAGGATGAAACTCTGACTGGGGTTAATAGAACCGAGACTCGGTCATAATTTAAATCACTTTCACAAGATTTAATTTCAGCTGTCAACTCTGTACTCATCAGTTAACACAATCATATTTTTCAGGGGTGGCATGAAGAAAGTCAGGGTCACTCAAATGCACATAAATGTACATTTTACCTGAACTTAGCTGAAGCAGAATGCTGCTTAGAATTAATTTAACAGTTCCAAGGTGGAGATGAGACTGAAGCACATGGAAAACCCATCATGTTAGTGAGCAGATAGTTCTTAAGATGGTTCTTAATTTTAGTTACACAACAAACTGAATCTTCTGTTTTCTCACAGCAAGATGAAAAATCAGGCAAGGAGGCGATTCTGGAGGATTCAGAATGTCCACTGCAGATCTTCAGAGACTGGCCTACAGACAGAGGTAAAACACACACACTGACTTTATCTCATAGTCATTTTAAATTGTGCAGGCTGGATATTTCTTAGTTGCTACTGCCTCCTATTGCTGATATACGTTCATTACAGTTTTAAAAAAAGTTCTTCTTTGTGTATCAGGTGCGTTGGTGTTCCAGCTGAAGAAGAGACCTCCGGACTACCAGGGTAGGAAGGGAAGGAAGATGGATGAGAAGGTCCTCAGGGGAAAGGATGGATTACTGCCTCCTGAGAAGCTGCCTTATTTGGTGGAACTTAGTCCAGGTAGAACTTCAGCTCACACATCAGCTGTTCTATCAGAAGAATCTGCTGTAAAACAGAGATCAGTGATCTTTGTTGTAATGGTAACACTTTGACCAGCAGATGGCGGTGTAGCTATTACTGACTACATCCAGGTTTACTTAGAAATTAGTGTTTTTCTTTACCAGCTGTTGATGTTCGGTTTCTAATCATGATGATTTTTGTTTTGTGAGATCTGTCTGCATTTACATGCTGGTGGTTGTGTTTGGGTGTTAATTATCACCCACCTTTCACTGGTTTACTCATTTTGTCTGAGTCAACACTAGTTTTATTTAAAGACTCTCTTTATGTGCCAGATTAAACTTTTGGTTCTTCTATTAGATGACATGAAGTTGTAACTAGATAAAGGTTGTTTTTAGCTTGTTTTGTGGTAAAATGAGTGAACTGAAATAGAAGCAGAGCAGATTCAACTATGTGAGGTAAGTTATAATATATCATAACTCCTGGAATGCTGTTGATTATCCCAAAGTTAAGTTAACGGAAAGCCTTCTGGGCGTTTTGCTGAAACTTCCCTGAGCTTTGGTAAATGTTCCACATCCTGCACTAACAGCTTGTTTCTTGCTGCTGATCCTTTATCTGTATCTGTCTGACTGACCCTCATCTTTTTACATCATCAACTTATCCAACCTGATGGTGACTCAGACACCCATCACTGAACTGATCCCATGAGGTGGCTCTGGGTGACCAGTGGGTCTGACTTGGGAATACTAACACTTTCACTGTGAGGTTAATTGATACCTGATGTCATACAGGTAAATGGCTGATACCACAGCCAAGATGGAGAGTTAATTCGGTGGCTCCACTAACAAATATTTACTGGGGGCGTGTGTGTGTGTGAGAGAGAATAAGTGTTGAATTAATATAGTTTTATGATAAATGACCATTTAATGTCAGAATTTGACACAAGACCTAAGAAGATGTGATTTGTTTGCCCTTGTTCATTGTTTGGTAAAACAAGCATCTTTAACAGATTAATTGAGTTGATGAACTCACGGTCACTGAGAACATTTCTGTTCAAACACATTGGACCATAATTGGCTTGAATTTGAACAGACTCAATTATTTAATTAGATGTAAAGAAAACTCTGTGAAGTGCTCTGAATTTATTTGATTGTGATCTTTCCTATTCAGATTAAATAGGTTTGAACTGAATGGAACTGTGTCCTGTACAAAAATACAATAAACAGCTTGATTTGCTGTATAAATTACAGGTTGTGGAAGAGTTAGCAAACAAAAAATCCCTGGAAAGGATTGAAATGCTTGTGAAAGTGGTTGAGTGTGTTTGTTGGCAGTTTGCGGGTTAACTAGTTGCATTATTCCTCCTTGCTGCATTTTCACCCTCTGCTTTGTGTCTGTTTTCTTTCCCACTTTCGTGTGGCATGTTATGGTTTTGCCTGTGTGTGTGTGGGGCGTGTGCACGTGTCTTTCTGCCTTTGTACCTGCCTGCCTATCTGCCTCCTATAGGCCGAGGGAATCACTATGCCTACTACGCCTATCGGCACCAAGAAGGTAAAGATGCACCGCACCTCCTCTGTGTCTGATGCTGTGACAGGTTACAGAGGAGAGGAGGTGCAGTGGCCTCCTACTCCTCACTGAACTCAAGCTAGTAAAAAAAACACTTTTTATTTGTAGAGTTTGTTTTTAATCAGTTAAAGAAAAACATTCCAGCTCTATTTTAAAGTCTTGTAGATTCTATGAAATGAAACTTCAGGTGAGGAATTTATCACTTTATTGCTGACGAGGTTTGAACATAAGTTTAAAAGGTAAACAAAAATAGGATTTCAAATTTGGATCAGAAATTTTAAAGGAAAACAGCTTATAGATAGATTAATTCAGACACATTCTGTTACAGGATTGTTAATATTTTGTGGATTCACATACTTTTCAAGTTCTAATAAAACTACTTATTTACCTGCTACATAAAGCTGTAAAAGTGCTTTAAATAAAAAACAAACAAACTGAGGCTTTAGATTAACGACTAAACAGAGTGAAAGAAATAAAGATGGTCTAATCTAATATTCTCAAACCAGTAAATGCAAATTAAACATTTTAGTTATTGCATAATATTTTACTTTCCAATCTTTGAATCTTTATCATCTTACTAAGAGTTAGAGTCGTTGTAACTTTCAGGGTAACATGAAGTTCCTTAACTCCTCCTTCTCAGAGCAGTGAACTAATGCAACGCTTTGCTTTGACTAAACTCAGCTTACTAATAATCAGTAACTGTTCCATCCACATCCTGTGGCTCCTCAGCAGTGTAAATTCCACTGCACACCAGTTTGTATCGACTGTTTATCGATTGAATTGATCATATGTAATCAGCAGTTTTGATGTTGGATATTGATTCTGTTCATTTAAAACATAAATGTGGATGCAGCTGATCTGAATCTATGATTGTGTGTGTCCAGACGGGTCAGACTCCCGGGACAAACCAAAGCTGTACCGACTTCAGCACAGCATCACTGAGGTCGGCTCTGACTGCACAGACGACGGAGCCATCCAGGTAAACTGTTAACAAACTGTATAAACTCGTTCGATCCACTGGGTGCAGATTTCTCACGTCTGAGCTATTCTATAAAATCTTCCCATGATTGACAGACGTTTCAACCAATCCACTACCTTGTTGTTTTTTTTCCACGCTGTTTCTTTGATTGAATTCCCGCCCAAGTGTTTCTGTTTAACTGGCGTATCAGGTTAAATTTACTGTGTACTTTCAGTTTGATGCTCATTTCCAGCTGATTTGTGTGCGTGTTGTGTTTGTGACTCATCTGCTGTGTGTGTCTGCAGCTGCTCGGTCCAGGGATTCTGCCCCACCACTGCAACCTGATGCACAGCGAAGGCATGGTGACTGTGACTCCTCATGGCCCAGACGCGGACACCTTTGTTGACGGGCAGCGTGTTACTGAGACCACAGTGCTGCGCTCAGGCTCCACCCTCCAGTTTGGCTCAGCACATGTCTTTAAGTTTGTGGACCCAATGTTTGATCAGGGAGGGAAGCGAGAACCATCTGTCGTGGCGAGGAGTCGACACAAATCTGGGTGAGTAAAACGAGACGACGGACATCTTTCTCAATTTTTCCCACTTCTTTCTCTCTCTTTTCTTCATCTTCTGCACTCACAGTTTTCTGAAATATGTGAAGATATAAAAAACAGGGTGTTGTTGTAAATGGTTGGTAGAGAGGATGAGGTTAGGAGTTGGCAGGCGAAGTGGAGAGGAGGCAAGTCTAGGTTAGGACGGATGGAGAGAATGAGGAAATAAGAGAGGAAGAGCAGAGTCCTGGGGTTACAGCAGCAGGCTGCCCTCTAATCTGATCAGCATGCTGTTGGGTGTGGCCTCCCGCTCGCTGTCGTTTCACAATAAAAGAGAACAGATGAGAAGAGAAGCCAGCGTGTGAAGGTTAAACATGATTTTTACAGCTTTTTAATTGTGGAAGAAAGAGAAACACTGATAAAGTAAGTGACATGCTGATGTGTGTGTATGTGTGAGTGAATTATTCTAAATGGTTCAAGAAGAGAAGTTTATCTTGAACAGTTTGTTTTGTGATGGTAGTTTCAGTATCATAAAAAGCCTGAACGTATCAGAGGTAGTTGGATCCGTGACAGACTTTAAACCTTCTTGACTTAAAGAAACAATCTTAAATTGATGCTGTTTATGTTTATTTATTTGTTCTTTAGTTCATTTTAGCTAGATAAACATAAATCAGAACTGCGGTAAGTCTCTGAAAGCATCACGAAGCCTCTAGCTAAATGCTCCTATCAGGTGATTTTAATTAGGATTTACAACCAGAGAGGAAGAAGAGGGTCTGAGCTGAAATAAAAAACAAGAAATGGGTACAAATATAGTTCTTTATTTTTCCACAACTTTATGGATTTGAACATGGACTTCTATTTGCTTAAAGGAAGTACTGAAGTCCTTTTGAATATTTCCTGTGTTGATCTTCAGGTTTGACAGGCTGCTAAAAGTGAAACCTGATGACTGACTGTTCTTTGTGGGGGTCAGAAAGCTTTGATGCAGTATTAAAGAGACATTCTGACTTTGTTTAAAGTCATTTTTAGTCACTGAATTAAAAGACACGGACAACATGGAATGGCACTTAAACAATGTTCATCTGTTCATTTTGCTTCCTAAAACAGATGCAAAGTTACCTGACTTTATTTAATCAACATTTTATGGCTTCATTCCTTTGCAGCATGCAAAATGATGCACTTTACCACCATAGGACTGTAAACATTGTAAAAATAGGATATGGAAACTACTGGAAATGTGATACTTCTCCATCTTTATATACAGTCTGATTAAACTGATTAATTCAACAAACGTGAAACACATTAGGCTGATAAAGTTGTTAAAACTCATGAACTATAACGTTAAAATGAAAAGTCTGAGTTTTTCTGTGCAGCGATAATCAAACCAGCTAACGTTTTTCTGCTGCTTTCCTCTGTTGCATGTTGTAATTATGGGCACTTTGTTTTTTTATCTGTAAAATTTCTCTTTATTCTTCACACATTCATGCAACCAGCTATTTTTCTAAATGAGTTTCAAGTAGAATGCCTGAGTTAACAAAGAAAGCTACAATCCAAGTTGTTGTCATGTCTGAAGGTTTCAGAGTTTTAATAAATCCCAGCTACGTTCACCTTGTTTTGTTTTGTTTTTTTATGAAAAAACAGTTAGTTCTGCTTAAAGGAGCCAATTAGAAGATCTTGTAATTCATCTTAAGTGTCCAATTATTTTTAAAGTGCACCCAGTGTCCACGTTTGCTGCAGGAACTAAAGTGTTTTCCACCTTTTTCTGCTTTCCTGAAAGAGTTGTTCAGTTCCCTGTAAAAGATGTCAGTTTTATCAGCAGCAGCCATCGTTTAATGCAGCTGTGAGTACGTCTGGAGTGTGTCTGAAGTGGTGGATGTGGATCCCTGTGGTTTTCTGGGCTGCTGTCCAAACTCACACAGATACCTTCTTTAGTCAAACTGGAATCCCGGCGGGATGTTAAGTCTGATTACAGCTGCAGTTTGGAAGCTTTTTGTGGATGTTCTGGCAGTTGCACAGATGATCTTGTAGTGACTGAGTGTTTGGACTTTTAATCCACTGCCTCTTAACTCAGTTAGGGATGTTCTCAGTGTTTAGCATTAGTCTGTTAAAGCAGTACTGAAACATACAGACGTTTGTAATAAAGCTCAGTATGTTTTCTCTTTTTGTTTTATGGGATAAATCACGTCTTTTCTCTTGAATTTTGCAGATTTAAGATGAAATACTTAAAATCTGAAGATAAAAACAGCTGAGGCAAAAATGGACTTTAAAAAAATCTTGATTTAAGAATTGTATTTGTTAAAAGACAAAATAATGAAATTTTGTAAAATGAATCTGAGTTACATCATGACTGTCTGCTTGTTTTCAAAGGCTGTTATCTGTAAAAAATGTATTTCCTGTTTTGTAAACAAATCATAAACAACATTCTTGAAGTGTGAAAGTTTATGTTGGAAGATGAACTGAAATATTTAATAAATCCACTTTAAACAAATAATTTAAAAAATCTAAATTCAAATGGAGTGTTTAACAAAATGTGGAGAAAATGAATAAAGAATTTAAATGCACAGCCTGCAGCATGAGTTTGTGGTTTCAGCCTGCAGCTCATCCGCCTTCAGTGCTGCTTATTTCAGGCTGTTGTTGAAAACATCAGCTGATAATGACAGTTTGATATATTCAGTCCAGTTTTTTTTTTTTGCTTTAAACAACTTGCCTGACAGTAAATATTTAAACTCTTGAGTGCTGGATGTTGGAAGAATCACTGATTCTAAAGAAACTTGGAACACAAATTAAAAGTGGAAATGTTTTGCATATTTTTACAGTTTTTCTTTCTGTTTGTTGTGTGTGTGTGTGTCACAGCTCTGCTATGTGTCACAGCTTCTGACTTCTCTATAACTAATTAGACTGTTACGTAAATGTGTGTGTGTTTAAGCGAACTATTCATCTGTGTGTATTAGTGAGTCATTTACTTACAGAGTCTCTGATGCAGCTCTCTCCTTCCTCGCCGTGCGCTGGATAAGTTAGCCTGTTTGTGGCGCTTCAGGATTATCTCTGAACTCGTGTCTGTACCTGTTTGAAACGTCAGACTCGTCTGACCTGCTGAATGTTTGTGTTCTTCTGCAGCAGCATACCAGAAACCACCTTCGACCTTCACGGAGACATCCACAGTGGAGCTGCTTTGCCGACCAGCAAGGTGACAAACCTGCTCACTTTACTCTGTTTACTTTTCATAAGGAGCTGCAGAGAAGTTCTATGTGTTTGTAATTCTGTAGTTCTGCATCTAAAAAGCAAACAGTATTTATTACTTTAAATCCTTCTAATCTTCAGACATTTAAGGTGTGAAGAAGTTTTCTAAGTTGTCATTTTGTGTGCAGAGCTCAGGAAAGCTGGAGATGGAGAGAGGCATGGTGAAACCCATGATCAGAGGAGAGCATCAGGACAGCAGGTCGGTCGCCCCCCCCCCCATCTTCTGACAAGTCTTCTGACTGTCTTCTGTCCTTCTCATGGTGTTTCATTCCTCATCAGGTCCCAGGACGTTTCAGCAGACAGAACAGAGCTGACTCTTCCAGCCAGCATCGAGTTCAGAGACAACTGTGAGTATTAATGTATCTGCCTCCTCTCAAACTCAATAACTGGAAACTATTGAATGTTTTTTAGTTGCAGCCGGACCTGATGGTTAATGTTGGCAACACATAGACCAGGTTTCTTCTTCAACAAATTTACTTTATTCTGTCTTGTTTTTTAAAGAGAAGATGTTTTGAGATTGTTCATCTGCTGGAGAATTAGATTTTTTTAGACGCAACACTTAGTCCTCGCATGTTTTTCTGACTCTATTAAACGCAACACAATATGATGTCATGGTCAGGTTCAAGGAAAGAAAAAAAAAATTGAAAAACCTTTAAACTCCTTTAAACACGTCAAAATAAAATCTGTTTCTCTGGAAACAGAATAAAAAATAGAGTTGCTTAAACATTTTGCACAGTCCTGCAGTTAAAGATGAATTCAGCCAAGTGTGTGTTGGTTTTGTTGTTAAATTGATCCTAATTTCAAACCATGTTAAAATATCTCTTTCTGAAGTCTGATGTTTCCCACAGTCTGTGTTGCTGTTTTAGCTCGTAGCTTTGTCTTTGTGTTTATTGACTTTCCTCGGGTCTTTGTGTGCACAACGTTCTCTGTATATTTGGCAAAGTGTGAGCTCATGTGTTTTTCCAGGCAGAGGAGGGTTTATGTTGGTCATAGAGTGGTGAAGAGTCACAAACCCACAATGCACTGGGAGAAACCATCAGCTCTAAGAGGCAGACGGTGTGTTTTTAGCATACAGTGATGCACAAACCATTAAAATCCTCATAGTTGGACTTCTCTGGTTCTGAGGTTTACAAAAGGAGGGTTTGGTGTTAAATAGCAGCTGCAACCAGTTTGACTGCAAATACGTTACAAAGCAAACTGAACTGAAACAACAAGGACTTCAGTCAGACAAGTGGTTTACTGTTGGCTAAATGTGCTTCAAATGAAAAGTTGATGGGATAAAATGAATCTTCTGTGTCGTTCCAGCTGAAGACACCTTCCTGTCCGCCATCATCAACTACACCAACAGCTCCACAGTCCACTTCAAACTGTCTCCCACTTACGTCCTGTACATGGCGTGCCGCTTCGTCCTGTCACCCTCTTACCGTCCCGACATGTCGCCATCAGAGAGGACGCACAAAGTCATCGCCATCGTCAACAAGATGGTGACAATGATGGAAGGAGTCATCCAGGTGAGCACAGCTGCAGGTTTAAACCAGGATTCATTTGTTCTCAGAGCTTTCTGCTCATTTTAGTTTGGACCTTTTCTGGATCTCCTGTTTCTGAGATACGCGTCTTCGTCAGTGTTTCTACGTTAACTCTACTCTTACTAACTACATTTGTAGTTGTAAGGTGTGTTTGCACATGTTTGCCTCTGGAGTTGTTTCCACATTGCCTCCAATGTGCTTAGTATGTTATCCATCAGTATTAAATCTTTTGTTGTGTGAGCAAACATGAAGTTGTTGTTCCTTAAGGTGAAGGAACTCTTACAGTTTGTAGAAAATCCACCAGATGTGAGAGACTGTAAATATTTTCTTAGTGGATCAGACTTTTATTTATTAAACTCTCAGCCAGCTTCTCAATGCCTTTGGCATGTAGTGAAGTTATGAAAGACAGTGTGCACACACACACACACACACACACACACACACACACTCACTCAATGGGCTGTCATATGAACTATTTTGGTCTGTGTTGCAGGATTTATAGAAATTTGTTACTGACCGTCTTCATCGAAGTGTAAAAACTTCAACAGTCTGTTTTTGCTCCATTTGCAAATTAAAATAACAATAAAATAAATTCAGACATGTAAAACAGAATTATTCCAACAGATCAGGATGTTTTTAGAGTTTCAACGTCAACAAAAGTGTTAATCAGTCTTTTTTTTGTTTTAAGAACGTGAGCACTTTGATCCTTGGGTCAGGACCTGGATGAGTAACTCCAAAACTTTATTAAAGTTTTATTTCAAGAGCTGAATAAACGTTTTAAAGGCTTACACTTCTTTAACATTTAATGTTATAACTTTAACTACCATAAGTGGAGAAAGAAAAAAACTGGTAATTTTCCACAATGTGTTGCTCAGAAACTTGGTCAGATTGAAGGAACCACATCAAAAGTACAATTAAAAAACAAACAAAGTGATTCAGTTTGTTTCATTTTCCTCATGAAGGAGTATTTATAGATGAGAGTGTGAGTATGTGTCCTTGGTCTTAATGTTTGACTGCTGATGGACCTTCCCAGGACTGTTGGGTTAATATGAACTGACTTTGACTTGGTTCCATACTCGACTTATCCTGGTCTAACCTGAAGGTAATTACTGGGTCTGTGTTACACACCTGTTGTGTAGCTCCTGGTGGGTTCCCGGATGTTTTTTCAGTCAGGGGTCGCATTTGCACATTGAAGGCAGAGGTTTGGGTCTGGTAGTACATCTGGAGTCAGATTCCCTTTAATTTTATTTGTTGCATGTCCTATATTTTGTTTTATTTTCCATCATGATGTTTGTCCTGACAGCTGTTTGATCCAGATGCATGTGAATGTTGTGACGAGGACTGTGATATGGAGCGTTACTCTCCTGGTGTTTAAAGAGTCTTTAAAAGCTGCAAATTGCACTTTAATAACATTTCTGAGCACCTGTAGAGTCTTCCAGATGTTTTCAGCTCGTATTCATCAGTTACTGTTCATGAAGGTTATAACCATGTGTGTGCCAGAGTGTTTGTGCCTGTGTGTTCACATACTGTGTCCATACTGTAGCTGTTGACGTGTTTTCTCTCTGTCCTGTAAACGTGTCCTCCTCGTCCTCCTCCTCCTCCTTCTCCTCCTCTTCTTCCTTTCATCCAGGAGATTCCTGAAGGGGATCAGGTAGGACAGCACATCAGCACACCCTGATATGGCTGTTAAAGGCTCTTTGATCTCTCCTTTGCTTCTTCCTCTCCCATTTTCTCTTCAGGTTGGGCGATGCAGATAAAACTTTACCATTTTCTTTTTGATCCTTTTATGTGGCTCACAATTAAAATGTATTTTATACTATGTGGCACTAAGTTACAACAATCTGAGAAAATAATCTGATTCCAGTTGAGCCCAAAATTCAAATTCAGTCCAAAACCTGTCTACTAAATACTTTCTATAGATTTTGTCTTTGTCTGCATTTATTTTTAGTTTTTAGCACTTATCTTTGTATTTTTAGAAGCAGCAGGTTACAGAGGAAATAAATGATTTAAAAGTGCCTTAAATTATTACTGGGCTTGAAGCTTAGCGTTCAAAATAGAATCTTACATTAATAGTAAGGATGTTTTTTTTTTTATATATATATATATATATATGTATGTGTATGTTGCAAGCCACCATCTGAATTTTTTAAAGAATATTCAAAAATACTCATATTTTAATCTCAAGCATTAAAAACAAAAGACGTACGTTCAGGTATTTTTAGTTGTAACAAAGTTTTCTGTTTGCATGTAACAACTTTTGACCATTTTATAAAGCCACATCCAAATAAAAAAGTCACAACATTTTATTCCTAAATAATGTAAAATCCCATCGTCCAACTTGATCAGATCTCCCTGAACTTCTCGTCTCATCTCTCTCTGTGCTTTTTTCTTTCACCAGCCCATCATCGTTGCTGCTGCTCCTTTTTTCATCATTCTAACAGAAATGTTAAAGTCATAACAAACGTCCTGTCCACAGCTGGAAAACTAAGCAACATGAACCTGACTAATTCCATTTAGCTTCCTGGACCTGCCTGATATTTAAACATTCCCCAAAAAAGGAAACCCTAAAGCAGCTAGTCCATTTGAACTTGTGGCATCTTGTTTGTGACTTCTACTCAGCAGTGTGGATGAGAGACGAGTCACGTCCCTCTGACCTTCTTCACCTCCTCTGCTTCATTTGTCTGGATTTTCATTGAACATGTTCATCCATCTGTGTTTGAAATGTGTTTTTGTTTTGGATGCACTCTGCTCCACCTTTCATTCTCTGGCTTCTTCAATTGAAGGGCTTTTGTTTTGGTTGATTTGTGCTTTTTTTTTTAAAGGCGGGGATAGATGAGTGCGGGGGGCGGCAAGCTTTCCTGTTTCTCTGAGTGGTGAATATTAGCCAATCAGTTCCTCAGACACTGAGCTCTGTCATCCACTAACCTTCGTGTAAACTGTTGACAGACAGGAGACGGATGTCGTCTGTGCTTCATAAACTGTTGTTCACTCTGCAAGCAACTGGTTTTTAAAACATTTTATGTTCTGAGAATGTGTGTGTGGTTGAGTTTTTGTTGACTGTTAGGGTTAAATATTCTTGTGATTTTAAGGAGTTTTTATTGTGTCTTTTAATGTTTTGCTGATTTACTAGCATAATAAGGTTTCAGTGGTCTGGGAATGTCTGATCCTGCTGATGTTTGTGGTATAAATGCAGAGCTGCTGCCAGAAACTGTTCAGTGATGTTTCAGAAGGAGAAACAATGTCTGCTCAGGGTTTGTTCACTTTGTTGAAACTTCAGTCATATTTTGATTTTCCTTTGCTGGATTTGATTTCTAACACATTAGACTGTGTTCGCTAGATTTGAATATTTTTAATATTTCTTGAGATGGTTGTAGCTGTGAATCTTTGCTTTCTAGATTAGATGAACTGAAGTGGGTTTTTATCATTAAACCTGAAATAATCCTTGTATTGGTCACTTTTGCTTGCAGTGTGAAGAAACATTTTGTCCTGATAACAGTGGTTCTGTGTCTGACGTGGTAACGTGTGTGTGTGTGTGTGTGTGTGTGAGGGAAAAGGAGAGGTCACCTTTATGTAAAACTCTTAAACTTCTATTAAAAAAAGAATTTGAGAGACTTTTTTTGGGTGTGTTCATTAATCTGACAGCAATGACCACTCTTCTTCTTGTCATCGGCTTGGCTTGGAGGGAGGGGTGGATGAGGCATGAATCTATCCCTGAAGTAACAGCTGCTCCTTCTGGCTGCCACTCAAACACAAACCCCTCTGTCTCTTACCTTCTTTCTAACATCTTCAGTATCTCCTGCATCCTGCTGCTCTAACAGCTTTCTCTGTATTTTTGTTGTTTGTTTTGTCTCTCTGTGTGTGATTGGTACATTACAGAAACAGAAGAACATTGCAGGAGCGCTGGCTTTCTGGATGGCTAACGCCTCCGAACTGCTCAACTTCATCAAGCAGGACAGAGACCTGAGTCGCATCACGCTGGACGCGCAGGACATCCTCGCTCACCTCGTTCAGATGGCCTTCAAGTTGGTCTTTAGTCTGGATGTTTATTACATTTATGTCAGAAATGTGAAGGTTCTCCATCCTGTTTTCTCCTCAGGTCTGGGGGGGGTTAAACACAGAGCCCAATGAGTTTTATTAACCAGAGTGAACTATGTAGAGGTTTGAGTGTAGATGTGAGAAGTGTTGAGCTATAAACGAACAGATGGATGTAAAATATTAAAAGAAACAAAGAATAAATTTTGAGCATTACAGCTAAGAGAGTGAGACCCGCAGAAACTGGGTGGGTTTAATAATCTTGGCCACTCCCACCTCTCAGGTGCAACATAATCTTTAATGATCTTCCAAATTTCTTCTCAGACAGAAAACAGACCTGAAGGTAAAACAAGAGAGCGAGCCATCGCAGAAGTTTTAAAAAATCTGTAGTTTGTTGATGAAGGAAATATTTGTGAAACTCAGAGTTTGATTGAGGTTGATGAGCTGCAATGTGTATCTGCAGGTATTTGGTCCACTGTCTACAGGCTGATCTGAACAACTACATGCCTGCCTTCCTGGATGACCCCGAGGAGCACAATCCACAGAGACCCAAGATCGGTAACATGAACAAACACCCAGAGACCTTCACAACCGAAACTCATCTGTCTTAGTGATTCCTCATAAAATCTGTGCAGTTCTGTTGAAAACATTTTGCTCCGGTTTTTATTATAGTTCCTCAAATTCAATATGGGAATAAAATAATTTGATTTTTAAGTCTTTTAAGATTTGAGAACAGGATTGGTCTCGGCACATGGTTCAAACTACTCACACTGGAGGACGTTATAGTGATTAAAACCTGTTTATTTTATTATTATTTTACTTCAGTTAAAATAAACAAACTAAATTATATCAACGGAACCCTAAAATCGTTCTAGTTCCATAATGTCTGTGTAGATTCTTTGGACATGTTAACTCTGAAGGTTTTCTTTGAAGATCTTTCTCTTTTGATCTGAAGAGTTCTGTCACAAAGAGTGCAGAATTCCAGTGTTAATGAGCTTTAAGTCTCGTGGAACTCATTCCCCGTCCCCTCCGTCATGAGGGGCCTTAGCTTCTTTGTTTGCCAGGTGTGAAGGTGTGATATGTTCTGAAAAAGTATTTGAAAGTACCGTAGCTTATCCTGTGTGTACTGATGTCATAATTAGCCACATGCTAAAGTATAATGAACTCAGTTGTGGTTGAATCCACTCACCAAAAGAAAGAAGGAAATGAAATCTCCCAAACATTTGAAAATCTGATGTGATACTCTGCTTCCTTTTGGGTCGTTTATAGTTAAAAAATCAACAGTGTTGATTTAATGTCATATTGTGCTGCTCAGTTACCTGCATTAGGTGAAATACCTAGTTTCACTCTGAAGTTTATTTAAATCCATCCATTAAATCATAATAAATGAGTAAAACAGAGTTTTGTTTAGGCAGAAACACAGTTCTCACTGTCCTGTTGGTCTTTTCAGAGGACGTCCTGCACACGCTGACAGCCGCCATGTCGTTACTGCGCCGCTGTCGAGTCAACGCCGCTCTGACCATCCAGCTCTTCTCGCAGCTCTTTCACTTTATCAACATGTGGCTGTTCAACAAGCTGGTGACGAACGCCGAGTCGGGGCTGTGCTGTCACTACTGGGGGGCCATTCTCCGACAGCAGCTCAGCCACATCGAGGCCTGGGCTGAGAAACAGGGACTAGAACTCGCCGCGGATTGTCACCTCAGTCGCATCGTGCAGGTAAGACCATGTTTGAATAGTTTGTTGTTTTGTCTAGTGTTTGAGTTGTTTCCTTCCAGTTTTAATTTGATCTCAGAAATTTTTTACATTTTAAATGCTCAATATCAAGATTTACAGTTTAGAATTGTATCTACTGTATTAACCCAATAAAAATAATCATAAAAATAAAGAAATCTGAAGTTTAAAACATTTATATCTGCAGAAAACATCAGTATTATTGTCTCATTTTTCTGTCATTTGTTTTGTCCCTTCCAGGCCACCACCCTGTTGACGATGGATAAATACTCCATGCAGGATGTGCAGAACATCCACAACACCTGCTTCAAGCTCAACTCCCTGCAGCTCCACGCTCTCATGTCCAAATATAACTGTGCCCCAGATGAGCCGTACATCCCACCTGTAAGATAAACAAATACATTCACAGAATGGAAAACATGAACTTTTCAGCCTGTTTGTTCATCTGTTGGGATTTCTGTGCATGTAGGAACTGATCGACAACGTGGTGGCGGTGGCTGAAAACACAGCGGACGAGCTGGCCAGAAGCGACGGCAGAGAGGTGCAGCTGGAGGAGGATCCAGACCTTCAGTTGCCCTTCCTCCTCCCTGAGGACGGCTACTCCTGTGACGTGGTGCGAAACCTCCCCAACGGTCTGCAGGACTTCCTGGAGCCGCTGCTGCAGAGAGGTAAAACACAGACTCTGAGCCTTTTTACATTATCTACCTGTCTGTCTGTCTGTCTGTCTGTCTGTCTGTATCTCTATCTCTATCTCTATCTGCTTTTTTTTCCTATAATTCTTTAAATTTATAATTATGTTCTTACCACAAAATTCAGATATAATTCATACATTCTTTTCTGAAAAACAAATTCAATAATTTATACAAAAAATAAAAGAACTGCTCCTGTGTGGCAAAAATGGTTCAATTCTCAACTATTACACACTGTTTTTTTTACTTTACAATTTTATCTAGAAAGCAGTATGTAGTCATTATTCTGTTACCAGTGGTTGATACACCTCATCTGAAGATAAATCAGTCTCTGTATACGGGATCTAAAAGTCAGAATTTTCCACTGTTTTTCCTCTGATAGGTTTTTGTAGGTTAACGCCACATCCACGCTCACCCGGAACCTGGACTGTCCACTTCGAAGGAGCTGACAACGACAACCACTTCTCTGCTGCTGACAGCTCTGACATGGTATGACATTAACACACCAACTCCTCGTCTCTCACAGATGTTTGTGGGTATAGTGTTGCAGTGGGGCATCCTGGGTAAAGTCACAGAGGACTCGTTGTGGTGCATACATGCTGACTCGTTGAGACTGAAGTGTGGATCTGAGTGCTAAGACAGCAGAAAGGAAGATGCACAAAGCGGCTGCTGATTGGTCACAGTGCAGTTACTTCAGGACTTTGCTTCACTGATTCAGCCTGAGAACGTTTTTCCTTTAATGCAGTCTTAATGATTTGATTTGTTTGGAGTTTGTTTGATGCTCATCACTAGAAGTTTCTGAAAATTACAGCTCAAATGTATCTTTTATCAATCTTTATTTCAGTTGGATGGTTTAAAGTAATGTTAAGATCTTTAATGTTTCTCGAGCCACTTTTTGTGTATATTTACTCCTCTGTGATGTCAGCCTCCAGTGACCAAACAAGGAACTGCAACTGTTTGTTATGGTCAAATTGTACATTAGCTCCATGTTTGAGTCTGAAGTTATGAGGTGGCATTATGTCCTTTGATGTAGTTGGATTTCCTGGATTATCCAGGATTTCCAGACGTCACATCTCAACATGAAGTGAATTTCTTAAAAAGGTAAAATTCCTGAACAGAAATCGAGCCGTAGCCAATTTAATGACACAGTTTGGACTATTTTTAGAGACAAGAAAGCCTAAAAGTTGCTTTGATTTGAGTGTGTGTGTGTGTGTGTGTGTGTGTGTGTGTGTGTGTGTGTGTGTGTGTGTGTGTGGTCCCCCAGTGTAAAGGCAGTAATTACAGTGACTACAGAAGAAGCTATTTACTTTTCAGAAGACACACATGCAAACATGCGCACACACAATTTAATCAACACCAATCAGAGAGACGTTAGTGATCGTGGCACAGTAAATGATAGACTTCTTTTCATGACACACACACATGCACACACACATGCAGAGCCACTTCCTCTGTAATTGGTCTGTTTATCCCTGCTGTACTTTTTCATGACTGCAGTCTCGACATAATGCAGGCGTCTCTCTTGCACTTTGATGAATGGTTTGTGTTCTGGAAGACTGTACGGTTAAAGCCTGGATCCTTCAGAGGTTTTACACCAACAGAACAAATTCAGTTCTGTTCTGGATCCACTTCAGGCTGGTGGATGTGATGCAGACTCGAGGAATGGATCAGTTCTGATGTATGTGGAAAACATAAAAAAAGATCCTTATTATAAAAATTATTATTACATTATTTAAAACTTATTAAAAAATCCTTCCTTTAAGCAGAAGTTTAGCATGAGGAGTCTGTTTACCAACATGTAGCAGCATTTTTCACATTCGTTTTTTCCTTTGGGAAGTGGTGCCGTTTTAAAATTCAATCAGCTCTGAGTATATTTTTATAATGCCTCCATCAATTTTTATGACTTTCTTAATGATCACATTATTATCTGATTGCAATATTCAGACTCTTGCATAATTCTCAGTCTTTATAATGGAAAAAATGGCTTGATTAAACTGTGACTGGGTTAGAAGTTTGTTTCTCAACTTCCCTAAAATATTAGAGCAGGTACAGTTTGCGCTCATCTCTTTGTAAATTGTTTTATAAAGAAGCTGCAGGTTTTCATGTCATTCTTTACTATTTTAATTTGAGTTTTTTAAATCCAAAAATGTTTAACTTCTATTTGACATGAATGCCATTCATTTAGGTTCAAACCAGAATATATCAGCGTAGTTCAGTGATTAAGAAAGAAGGATGAGATTTGCACCTAAAACGTGACCAAATGTTAAAGATAGTTTTGGTTCGCGGTCATGAATTTAACATCATCGTATTTTTTTTAGTTGCATCTACATTTATCTGGGCTGGTCTGATGATATGACGCATGTGCTTATAGCAGCATCATATTAATAGAAAGAGACGAGAAGGTTGTTTTCTCTGATTTATTCTTAGAAACTGAATTAATTGTGTGGTTGTGAAAGCTGATTATAACTGGCATTAAAGGGTCAGTAGAGGGCTGTGGGTTAGTGGAGACAGAAGGTTGTAAATATTTAAAATCAAGGTCTGAAGTTGCGCCGATTGAAGCTTTGTGCTGTCTGTACGTGGCTTTAACTTACTGTGAGTTTTAGTCTCACTCTGTGTCGCTGTCTTTTCTCCATCTTTACCCACCCAGTCACCCTGCCCAACTGAAATGAGCCCTGGTGTGTATATAACTGTGTGTGTGTGTGTGTTTGCGTAGCCATGATGTGGTTTTCATTCTTGACTTGTTTCCAGTGACCACAGGTTCCTCTGTGGTCTTCCCCTTTCCCCCTTATCCCTCCTTCATGCCTTCCCACCCTTTTCTCATCCCTCCCTCCATTTTACTCCACATTTTCCTCTGTTTTTCAGAAGCAGACGGACATTTGCTTGATCTTCTTCAGACTCAACACTCTGATAAGTTTTCTTCCTCACTTACAGTTTGTTTCCTGTCCTTTCCCTTTTCAGCCAATGAGGAAAGAGCCAGAGGTTGTCACGGTAACCCTGAAGAAGCACAATGGCATGGGCCTCAGCATCGTGGCTGCCAAGGTAGGAAACGATACCTGGAAGTGTTTGTGTCCCTCTGTGTGTGTGTGTGTGTGTGTGTGTGTGTGTGTGTGTGTGTGTGTGTGTGTGTGTGTGTGTGTGTGTGTGTGTGTGTGTGTGTGTGTGTGTGTGTGTGTGTGTGTGTGTGTGTGTGTGTGTGTGTGTGTGATGAGTTGGACCCTGGCTGGAGACGGACTGCTGGGTTTGTGTTGTTGTGTGTTGGGCTGAGAGGTGCAGTGCTGACAGAACAGCCTGCTTTCTCTGTTGAGTCTGACAGCAGAGCATAAACTAAACACTGACATTATACAGAAACTTCTGGATGGCTCCTGGACTGTTTCAGTTTGCTGTTGTAAGAGGAGCCGGTGTGGGGGCCAGTCTGATGTGTATTTGGGTTTATACTTGCAGCTTTAGGGACCAGAAGAAAAACAAATGTTTTATATCGTATTAAATGACCTGACTAAATCGATATGAGACAGATGTCACGACACCCTTTAAAGCCTGGGAGGTTTTAACGGTTTGTCACATGTAGTGTCACATGTAATTAAAATAAAGAACCCACATGTTTTTATCTGAAGGAAACTGGATGGTTAAAAACAGTTTGATGGTCTGAAATTTGGAGGATTTGTTTGTCTACATGTGTCAGGATGTTCTGTACTCATGTTCATGCTGCTCTAACACTTATCAAATGACTGATTTAGTATTTCCTTTTAAAAGAAAATAAATTGTTGCTTTTTTCTGTTAATTTGAGGTTGTTTAACACAAAGATTCTCCAGTGAAGATGGTCTGGTTCTGATATCATTGGTAAAAATGGGATATATTGCATTACAAGCTTGAATTCTCTCAAGTTTGTAGCTTAATTAAAATCCTTCTGAGCGTGTTTAAATGGTGGAAAAGTCACAAATTTAAACGCTAATGACAGACTTTTATAATTCTGTATGATTCATAAAACACAACCATCTAAACTCAGATGAAACTATAAACATCAAGTCTTCAGTTCTGGAGTGTTTCTATCTTTATCGTCCGACCTGTTTTATTTTTTTATCATCACTGTCTAATTTTATATCATTATCCTTCAAACATGACGAGTCAGCAAAGGTTTCAGTTTGTTCTTTTTGTTTTGTCTGTCGTTTCAACAATTTGGGAACTTTATACCTGCATTTTTTGACGTTTTTTCAGATCAGTCTTCTTAATCATGTGATAAAACTTATGTAGATTCATCACAGGACCATAAGTCCAGTTTCTCTTAAAAAAAAGATTAGAATTGTCAGCTGTTTGTACTGAACATGAAGACACTGTCGTTCAGAGAAAAATGAGTTTCCTGCTCAAGGCTGGAGTTTTCCTGTGTGGTTGTGTTGTTGAGTCTGTCTGTGATGAGGAAGGACGTTCTGAGGAAACCTCCTTGTTTATTTTCAAATCTGACTGGATGTCTGTGAAGGAGGCAGAGAAAGGAGCAAACGGCAGGTAGAACATATTCTGTCAAACAACTGCTTGAATTGTCTGTAAACTGGGTTGAGCTCTGTCCTGTTATGTAACTGTGTGGGTGCGTGTGTGTGCGTGCACGGTGTTTGCCGTGTGGAGCAGCAGCAGCAGCGCTCCACCTCAGTCTGACCAGCCGACATCCCAGCAGACACTTCACCTCTTGGATCGCTGCCTCAGTTCACTGTTTTTTGACAAACGGTCTACAATTAGGAACATGTGGAGGAATTTGGCTGCTCTCGGGAACATTTATGGAATTTATAGCATTTTTTAACTGCTTTTACTGGACTCAGCGCAGCTCAGGCTTCTTCTTTTTGAGGGGATTTCCAGACCTTTTAGATATTTGAAGTGTTTTTCTCCATCCTAACTTTTGAAAATGACTTATTGTAAATTTCCACCACTTTTTGGCTGCGCATTTAGGAATTCATGGTGCCTTTTTATCCCACGTCTGTATCCATAAATAGTGATTTTACGTGTGCAGCTGGATGGATTACCTCCAGCCAGTGTAATTGGGAGGTGTTGGACTTGTCGGTTCATGTTAGCAGGTTGAAGCTCTCTCTGGGATAAAAGCAGGTGTGCACAGTTTGTGTCTGGACGCGGTGGTGTGAACTGATCTGCAAACGGCTAACAGGAAGCTGAAATATGTGGTTTTCAGTGGTGGGCAGAAGAGACCAGGTAACAGCACCTCAGTCATTTGCAAACTTTGTGATTTATTTCGTTATTTCTAAGTCTTTGAAACATAAAGTCAAACTGATATTTTATTTCTTGATGGATTCTGGCAGTCGCAGCCTAAAAATGGATTTATTCAAAGACCCGAGCTTCTAGCTGTCATTTAGAACATTTATCAGTTTACCTCATGCAGCGTGCGATGGCCTCCTGCTTTATACCATTTTAATATTTACTTACAGGGCCATTCTGGTAATGTTTAAACTAAAATACACATAAGACACAGGTAGTTTGAGGTTTGAGGAATGTGCTCAGTAGCGTGAAGCCTCTTGGTGACACGTGGGTAACTGTGTCAAAGTGTAGCTCGTAAAAATATTATGGACTGTTATTTTAAGCTGTTTTTCAGAATAAAATCCTATAAAACACTGAAATGTTATTTACTTTATCTGAACATGTTTCTTTGCTTCTCTCTCGTCTGGACGTCATCCAGCACAAGTGGAGGAAAGTCTGTGTTGCAACAGACATTCTTAGATATCTGCTTGTTTACTGTTTGTTTAAAAATAAACGGTAATATGTGTACTTTAATGTCATATATAAAATATTTAGTAAAGTATGCAATATTTTAAAATTAAAAATGATCATTTCAGTTTATACGTTTCACTAAAATTCAATAAATTAAATATAAAATCAGCTGATTTGTTTGGATGAAGTTTAAGATGAAAGAGTTGTTTTTTTTTTAAGTTTCCTTCCTTTTTGAAAGAAATGAGCTTAAAAGCTTCATTTGATTTGTGTTTGAAGTTGTTTGTTTGTGAGCTGATATTTTTTGTACTGGAGGTGGAACAATAGCCTGAGAGCGATCCCCCCTGTGAGGACAGGAACAATGAGAGGATGTACCACACACACATGATTTCCTGTAAAGCTGCAGCCTGGAGGTGTTTACAGCGTTTGTAGAGGAGAGCGCCGGTCCGTTTGGCGCTTTTTGAAAAGTCTGTGCCCAAATTTGTGTAGAAAACTGGGGATGTGATTTTAGGAAAACAGGAGTGATTATTTATCTGGAAAGAATATTGTTTTTTTTTATCAACAAAGCTGGACTGTACAGAGTTTAAAGAGCTGCACATTCCTTAACTAATATTTATCTAAATGCCATAACTGCAGTGAATTATTATTATTATTTACAGTATTTAACCAATTTACTGTTTATCTCTTTCATAAATGGAAAGAAAATTACGAAAAATATATAATTCAGAGCAAAAAACAAATATATTTTGTACAATAAACTAGTTTGTTTCTGAAGCATGTAAATAAATCTCTTTTTCTTTTTTCTGTCTGTAAGTAGAAAACCTTAAAAAAGGTTCTCCAGACTTTAAATTTTCTTCTTCGAATTCATGTAAATACCTAAAGAAGAATTTGGTTCTCTGTCCTTTAACAGCTTAAGTTCAGGCTGTTTGCCTGAATTTCATTACATCTTTTTAAGGATTTTACTTTTCAGATTGAGAGAATTAGAAGTATTTTTACTTATTTTTTACTTTATGTAGTTTATTATTTTGAGTTTTTTTCACATTGAAGAACCTGAACTAGAACACCTGCAGATGTTTTAGTGATTTGAGTATTTTATTTGATTCTCCTGTAATCAAATTAATCAGATACTTTTTAAAAAACAAAACATTTCTAAATGATCTCAGACCGTTCAGGTCTGGTCTCACTTGACCCAGCAGAACAAAATGGCTCAGCTTGATCCTGGTCTTTTACATCCTGCTGAACAGCACATGTTTCATACTGTCAGCGGCTTCTTGTGATTTCTGATGAGACGACCTGTTCAGCCGGGTTCCGGAGAGGAACTAATGGAACATGATGGAGCTGTGTGGACAGTATCCCAAACAGCTGATAGTGGTGGAACAAACTGATGTGAACAGGCTGAAACGGACGGGTCAGATTAGATTTATGTTTATTTTCCCTGTTGTCGTTATAGTCTTTGTTCTTTTTGAACAGGGTTTGACAGCTTGGAAATGTTTCAGTATAATTTGGATTTAAGTGGTAAAACCATTTTTCTGTGGTTTGAAGCTGCTTCCTTTACTTTCCACACTCATTTGATCTCTTTGTTTCTGGATGTTTGTTACGTTCTGATTTAAAATGATGAAATCATTTTAATTGACACTTTCCAGAGATGAAAAGGATCCTTGCTGTTTGTCTGTGGAGCTGTTTATAGTTAAACCACAGACCCCATATTTGTCATAATGAAGCCTTAGTGATGTTTTTACAACTCCTGGCAAAGAAATATTGAATCACACTGTTTGTTTGAAACTGAACACAAAATTATCCAAAAGCTGAAGATTCTGGATTTGTAAAACATATTTTTTCTTACAGTTTTGTTCCTTTTTAGGGACGAATTTTACTTTGAAAAGACAAAGTTCCTTTTCATTTGGTTCTAGATTCTCCTCTTAGATCTTGGTTGTAGAATGGAGCCTTTTCATGGATACATGTTCTTATTTACACTTAAGATCAGATGAGATTCTGTTTGCTGAACGAGTGACTGAGTCTTTAAAGGAAAGTTTGAACAATTCGTCCTGATGTTAGTCTTCATAACGATGATGCTGGAAACAGGCTGGAACAAATGAGCAGAATCATCTCACTTCCATCCGATCATCCATACCAGCTGCTCTTCAGCCTCTGGGTGTGTTTTTTGTTCCTGGTGCTGTACGTTTGACTATATAAATGTTGTTGCATTCAGCTGATTTCTTCTTGTTTGGTCAAACTTTGACTGTACAAACATATTTTAGACTCATCTGACTGGGAACAAGCACCGTTTCATTTTATAGTTTGTTTTGTAACAGTTTACTCATCGTTTCTGCAGGTCTGTATTTTCATTAACTCTTCGTTAACTCTGTCTGTTACGTTAATAAATAAAACCCTCTGGTTGGAGGAAAAGATAGACCCAGTAGTTTAGCACTATTACTTATTGAACTTTGTTTACTTTGAAAAGTTTTCTGTCCTTCACTGCAGCTAAGCAAACGTTTAACTCAGCTGATCTGCTGACACGGTAAATACCTGTGCAGGTGAACTGGGTTAGTGGGTTTCTAGCCTCTGAGAAGCTGCAGAAAGCAGGTTGAGGTGTTTTTAATGTTACAGGTTGTAAATGTGGCGCCTGCATTAGCAGCTGTAAATCAGATGGACGCGGCGCTGTGGGTGTGACGTCGATGCCGTTCCTCTGTGAATCAGCGTCAGAAAAATGTCACATCCCTCAGAGCGTGCTGTCTGAAGGGAGGGATTGATTATATAATATATACCCAAAATATTTATTCAGAGGGACAGTGTCTCCTTTCATTTTACAAATCATTACAGATAAAAACCAAAAAATAAATAAATACTAGGATTATTAATCCTCATTTAAGTACATTTCTAATCTAATCCCTTTCCAGCTTCTCATCTAGGATAATTTTCTATTTTTATTTAGTTACAATCATTTTTCTGTTTTTTAAATGTCTAAATAAAAAACGCTGTTTAAGGAAACTGACCAATTGTTTACAAATAATAAAAAGAAAAGATTCAAGATACACAAGATAAGATCTCCTTATTTTTGTTGTACGTATGAAACAGTTTCAGAGACTCAGTCATTAAATATTGGATGACACGACAACATATTTTTAATATAAGCTGAATTTAAATAATGATCTGTTAAAGGTCTTGGACTCTGAAAGCTGCAGTGTGAAATGTCTCTAAATCACACAGTAAAGCTGCTTCAGGTGTTTCACCTGTCATCATAAATCTAAATCATCTATTTCAAATAAACCATGAACACATTAGCAGGAATCTATTTTATTGTTGAGGATTTTACTATGTGACCACTTTAGTTTGAGACCTGTAATCAATTGAACACTTTGAGCTTTGTTACCAGAACAATCCCAGTTTTTTTCACCACAGATATCGCAGCTCAACATGTTTGATTTGAAATGGGATCTTTAGAGTTTTTGTTACAATCAGCTGTTCACAAAAACATGATTAAAATACAAGAAGCTAATTCTCAGTTATTATCTGAAAACTTGACCCAGAGAAGATCAGTGGTCATCACGTCTGGTCTTCTGATGGTCATGACGCTGCTAGTTTAAGATTCGCTGGAGTATCGAGGTCTGCAGAAACCTGTTGGTTTGTTTTAACTTCCCTCATTGTTTCTTTCTGCTCCTGAGTTAATAAATGTGCTTATGAGCACCGTAAACCTGAATATAGCTTCACTCAGACACTTAGCGCCGGGTTTCAAGTTCTTTTTAATCCACACCACAGTTTAATGAGCAAGTTTACAGACAAGCTTCGATTGTTCTGCTTTTCTCTTTAAATCTGCTCCAAATATAAAGAAAACCTGTAAGTAATCAAGATGCAGCCGTTTCTTCTTCTAGCATCAGACACAAACAGATTATTTGATTATTTTATTTACTTTTCTAGCGCGTCAGGTTTGATGGTTTTAGTAAAGAATATTTTTCTGGTTTTGGAACTGACTCTAAAGATAAACATGGCAGGATGTTAAATAAAAGCGAGCGAATCTGTTTAGGATCATGCCAGATCATCGCTCCTCCTCACTTTCCAGGAAATCCTCATACAAACTCCACAGAAGCACATCAACTTGCTCTGCTGCTGTTTTATAAACAGAGAGTTTGAGTTTATTTAAATGTTCTTAGATGAAATAAAGTACCGAGTTCTGTGCAGATCCTGTGAGTAGCTGGTGACTTTGCAGGAATTAAGTGGAGGACGATCAAATTTAAGCTAAAACACTTGACGATTTGCTGCTGCTGCCTTGAAAGGTTTTAGTTTGACATGTTTGAGGACTGTTTGACTCAGAAGAGGTCTGCTGCTCAGGAAATTAAAGTTCTGCTCCCGGGTTCTGTTTAGTTTCAACACATTGTTCAAATATGTGTTTTTGTATTGGCAGGCGACGTAGTCTAGTGGAAGGGTGATCGCCCTTTATTTGAAAGATGGCGGGTTCGATCCCCGTGCCGGCAAGATACTGAACCCTGAAACTGCCCCCGGGCGCTGTTCAAGATGGCTGCCCTCTGCTCCTCACCTTACGGGGATGATGGGTCAAATGCAGAGCCAAATTTCCCTACGAGGGATTAATATAGGAAATGAAATTAAATTAAATAAATAAATAAAAGCCTCTGTCATTCTGAAAGTCAGAAAAATGGCAAATAAATGTGATTTTTTTGCTGTTTTGTCAGATAAAATTTGTATGGCGGGTGATTAAAACTGAGCAGTTAAAGAGGCTTTCTTCTCTGCACTACAGCAACTTTAACTTCTCATCACTCTAAATTTATTATGCAGTAAGAGCCCAAACTTCTGATCACAGACAAGAAGGATCGCCATGAGCAACAAGAAGACTTCAGTTCAGATCTCAGACAGAAACTGGGACTTTGAAACCCTGAAGTTCATCAACAGTAACTGTGGAGTCGTTCAGAGTCTCAGAAGAGACCAAAGAGAAGGAATTCTGTGGGAAAAAGGTACATCAGGGTTAAATTTGGTCTTTTTTTTTGCTTTGTGTCTCTGCAGGGTGCCGGTCAGGATAAATTGGGCATCTATATCAAATCCGTGGTCAAAGGCGGAGCAGCTGATACGGTGAGTGTTTGTAAAAGATAAAAGGACGTGGGGAAACTGAGAGCGGCTCATTGTGTGATGTTTGTGTTCTGCAGGACGGACGTTTGGCAGCAGGTGACCAGCTGCTGAGTGTTGACGGCCGCAGTCTGGTTGGCCTGTCGCAGGAGAGGTACAAACACTGCTACTGGTTGTGTTTTACAATTTGAGGAAATATAATCATGTTTTACCAAATAAATAGAAATCAATAGGAAAACTGGAAATTCCCTGCTTTAAATTACAATGAAACTCTTTTAACATCCAGTGATTCGCTTTTCAAGAAGTGTGGATGTTTCTAATTGTACGTATTTACATGTTGATGGTCAAAATGATGCAAACTCTTATTTAAAGAATCAAATTATACCGTAGATCATCCTGATCTGACATGAGTTAACCACATCGCAGAGAGCTCGGGGTTGTCCCATCCTGTTCCAGTTCTGTCACCATGAAGGAACAGAACATCCAGTGTGTTTTAAAAACACGACTGTTACAGCGAAAGGGCGTTTTCCCGCTTGGGTTTATCCAGTTATTCCTCTCTCTCGACACGTACGGACTTGTCGTTTAGTGTTTGGTGTCACTGCAAAATCAAACTGGATTTACAAACAATTAGTTTAATTGCATCTAAATACAGGAAACAGGATTTAGGAGTTTATGATGAGAACACAACATGATCACAACATTTTCCTGTGAATTCCCAAACTTAAAATTCTACCATCAAGCTAGAGGCTGTAACAGTGATTGTAGTATAATACGGTGTATTTATACTTGTGTGTCTTCTCATGAACTACTTTTAAAGAGAACTTGACTTTGAAGATTGTTTCAGTTAAAATAACCAGCTGTCAGTTTACATGACAGTTAATTTAAAGCTACGATGGATCGTTTATGGATTCATGCAACTCTTTGATCAGCGATGTTGTTTAATAAAGTTCATTAACGCTAAACAGGAGATTTAAACATCAGTGTGTGTTGCATCAGTCTGAAAGGCCACATCAGGGAGAGAAGTTCTCTTGAAGTTGGAAGATTGATGTTTGTGTGTGCGTGCGCGCGTGTGCGTGCCCGTGTGTGTGTTCAGGGCTGCGGAGCTCATGACTAGGACCGGCTCTGTTGTGACTCTGGAGGTTGCCAAGCAGGGAGCCATTTACCACGGGCTGGCGACGCTCCTCAACCAGCCGAGTCCCATGATGCAAAGAGGTACGTGCACTTTTACACTTTAAACTCTTTTATACATATTTTCATGTTATATTGATTTAATGTCCAACCATTGCTGCTTTTTTGGTATTTCTGATTATTTCTATTATTATTTAGCGCAACAAAATAAAAGTTTATCTGCAGCATTTTAATTTTTCAGCCTTTTTCTAAGACGAAGTGAAACATGTTCAGTTGATTCCTGCTGCATTTCAATCTAATTTAAATATGTTTGCATTTAAACAGTACATAAATTAAAAAGTACATGTGGATACTTTTTTGCATATTTAAATTCTGCAGTAGTAAAAAAAAAAACCTTTATTTTAACAACATTGAGCACATCGTTAAATCTTGTGGTTAAAAACAATCAAACAAATGAAAAGACATTTTAAATCCAGCAACTTCATGAATGTGGTATTGTTCACTCCTCTTTTGGTTAATGCCAAATCTGGTGTTGGAAATGATGGAGGAGAACCAGACGTGTCCAGACAGTGTCCTTGTTGTCTTCTTTACAGCACACTAAAATCCAGTTCACGCTTTGAGCGATATAATGAGCTCTTATAGCTCAATCCAGCTGTGTGCATGGAAATCTGCACACACATGTTACAGAGGTTACAAGGTTGTCTGGGTCTGAGCCGGTCTTTGTCTGCTGGAATGTGACCCCGGATTCATTAAGGAAGTCTTCAGACTCGGCTGGTCTGCGGTTTTAGGATGATGATGAAGAAGTATTTCTCTCAAAGTCCCCGGACCGCAGCGTTTGCCAGACCTAACAGAAATGTGTAAAAAGCACTAAATAAAGGAGCATTTTTAGGGAAGGAAACCAGACGGTGTGATGGACGAGCTGAAGAGCATCAAGGCTGATGTTCCAGAAGAAACAATTTACATTTAATGTTCTGCAAGTTTGTTCTTCTCAAAACTTTATTTCAAGAACCTGCAACTTGATCACTGATCATTTACATGATCATTTGATTTCAGCTACATTATTTTTGATACTGATTTCAGTGAGTTAAAACACAGAAAATCAACTGATTTTAACTGTTTGTTCCGGTTCTCGTTTCAGCGACAGACCGAGGTCGTGATAAGAACGGTAAGATGCGACCAAAGAGTGAAGGCTTTGAGTTGTATAACAACGCCGTGCAGAACGGTTCACCAGACAGCCCGCAGCCGGGCTGGGACTCGTACCCTGAACCAAAGAAGATGAGTGGAGAAGACAGACTTCTAAAGAACCGGGCTGACCATCGTTCCAGCCCTAACGTAGCCAGTAAGTCCTCATGCTAATGTCAGCATTACTGTTTTAAATGAGTTTTAATGACGTAGATGTTACCTGTTCCTTCTTTCAGATCAGAACACTTGATTAGCGTAGTTTAACATCTTTCTTGAATTTTAATTAGTTCAGGAATTTTCTGTTTCATTCTTTATCCACTCCACCCTGATACAGACACAGAATACAGTCAGAATATTTGCCTGTTTGGGTCAAGATATACTACAATGGACGAGAAATGGCAGTGATTGTTTTTACCGTCTAATTTTAAATGTAAAAATAAATATGTGTGAAGTTTTAATCATCCTAAAATGACTCTTTCCTTCTTTTTTTTGTCAGATCAGGGCCAAAGTCCTGCTAGTAAATCAGTATATCCCGGAGGACCCGGCACTAAGATCACCTCCGTCTCCACTGGAAACCTTTGTGCAGACGTAAGTGATGGATTCTGGCTCGTAGCATCCTGATGTGGAATGTTCTAGTAGATGATACGACTGACACTCAGATGAGAAATAGTTTCGTGTGTGTTGACCCGTTCAGAATAAGATTCATTCCAGTCTATTCTTCTTCAGGATGAGCCCTCTCCTCCCCGTCCAGAGGCCTATCCCATCCCCACCCAGACCTACCGCAGGGAGTACTTCACCATCCCGGCCTCTAAGAGCCAGGATCGGGTTGTGGGTCCAGGACAGGCCCCCTCACAGCACTGGCAGGGCATGGAGGATCGAGAGCACCTCCCTGTGGTCGACAACATCCACAACAACAGTATGCAGGTAAAACAGATCACCTGTTTGTTCTTAAATTGAACGAGAGACTATATGAAACTTTATTTTGGTGTATTTTCTGTTTGGTCTCTTAAATCTTCACAACTTTTCATGTCTGAACATCATTTTTCTGGTTTTTCATTCAGTGTTTTTTCTCTCTTTGCAGCGGATCGATCACTCTCAGGAGGATTTGTTCCCTTCACCTGTGAGGCCCGATGACCGCATGCAGCCGCACTACCCACAGGACTACCAGCACCGAGAACTGGACTACCAATTCCGAGGACCACCAGGAGGTAAACCGAGCTCCGATCAGAACACCAGAAACAGGATGAGTAAAAAAACAAGGCAGCAGCTTCTGATGGAGCGTTAACTATCAGATTATACATCAGCTTATCAGAATCCAAATGTTCCTCTAAAATGTCATCAAATCACATAAATCACAAAACAGTTAGAGCATAAAATGAGACTCTAATCTGTGAAATCAGAACTAATCCTTTGAACTCATTTATTCTGTTATAACATTTAATCTGATATTTAATCTGATATGTTGTTTTATCTAAAATGAAAACATTAAGTAATTGATTAAAAACACAGCCGATAAGATCCAGGATAGACGTTGCAGGGACAGAAACCTGGTTCTGATCCGGGTCTACAGGTGTATGTTTACTCCTACCTGTAGGTATGGGAGGACTGCAGGACCACTGGGCCCCACAGCCTCAGCTTTCATCTTCACTGGAATTAGCAGCATCAAGTCAGGAGCACCTCAACTTCTCAGCCTCCTCCTCTTCATCAAACAAGTCTCAAAACCAAAAGACCGGGCCGGGCCGGTGGAAGACCCCCAATACACCTCATATTGTTCCGCCACATTCAGTGCAGCCACCATCCCGTTCTGACCTTCCCCCTCCTCCCCCGCCACCTCCTGCTGCTTATCCTGACGTCTACGATCCCCAACCCGAACTGCCTCTGCCTCCCCCTCCCGCCGCCATTAGCCCGGTATCGGCTCAACAAGCCGCCGATCGCAAGAAACGAGAGGAGCAGCAGCGCTGGTATGAGAAGGAGAAAGCTCGGCTCGAGGAAGAAAGGTGAGCTTCCTGTTGGTTTTTAAGAGGATTTAATCTGGGTATTAAAGCTAAAAGTAGGTTGTTGTGATGCCTTTAAAACAGATTATTATGTCTGATTTTTAATGTTGATATTCCAGAGAGAGAAAGAGGAGGGAGCAGGAGAGGAAGTTGGGTCAGATCCGGTCCAACCCTGTCATGCCCGTCCAACCCCACAATGGAGGAGCCATGCCTCCTCCTCACCACCAGCCCCCCATGGCCTCCATGGCACCACCCCAGCCTTATCTACCCCCACAGCCTCAGCCTCCCCCATCCAGACCAGAGAAGCTGTCCAGCCTGCCGCGGTCAGCTGTCCCACCCCCCACCAGTGCCTCCAACCCTGCAGGTAACTCTTTCAAAGCAAAACATCTCCCTGATTTAAAGTAGCAACCAAGAAATAACACTTCTAAACTAATTAAAGGTCATTTTGTTTTGTTGAATATATGTGCAAGTAAAATGATCCTCTTAATTAATTTGACTTATAATCAGGGGTGCACATAAGTGGTCCGCAGGTCCGCACACACTGTCAAAATATAAAATGCGCACCAGATGAAAAGTTGCAACACGCGTTTGCGTACTTAACATTGGTTTGGCTGAGCTGCGTGAATTTTTAGGTTAATCAGAGGCGGTTCATTGTCAAATAAATGAAGAATCCCGTTGACTTCTTTTGTTTGACTGATATGTTTCTCAGCCAGAGCGCCGAAGTTCCAGCTGATCAGCTGATGCTGCATCTCTCTCTGTCTCTGTGTATCAGTTTGCCAGTGTGACGGATTTTCAGTCAGTCAGATCAGTGCAGCTGACTGCAGGATTCTGCATCACGTCAAAACTGAAAAAATTCACTGAATAAGACAAATAGACCATCGTGGTACAGACGTGTAGAACTACCTTTTTGTGCTATAAAATACAGAAAACCACCTGTTTTAATCAACAGTATCAGCGTATTTGTCTGTGATTCGCGCCATTTTGAATGCGCGCAAAGCACTATGGGATATGCAGTCAATGCCCCATAACTGTCCAGTGTATCTTTTTATCTGACTGCATCACATTACAAACATCCTCATCATTTCAAAACAAAAAACAGTTACAGTAAATGACAGAAGCTCCAACAGCTGACTAATAAATTTCAACACCAAACTGTTAAATGTAGATTAAAGTGAACAATCAAACCTGTAAACAATCCAACCTGAACTCTGAAGGGTTTTTTTAACCAGTATTTTTATATTTTACTGGTTTCTCTTGATTTTTTCAACAATTAAAGGATTTTTATTGAAACAAATATAGAGCCAGGTAAAGTAAACAGACTGAATTTGAAGCTTGATGAAACCAAAAACAAAGCAGAGGAGCTCGGAAGAGACACAGAGAGACACATTTAAAAATGTGAGGACCAAGCAACAACCCTAGGGTCTCTTCTGAGAACCAGGCCAAAAATATTATGTGCACCCCTGGTTATATAGTAAAACTAGAATATGATTTAATAATTTATTAATTTAAATTGCAGGCATGGACACGGTGATCAGAGAGCTGCTTCCTCAGCAGCAGCCACGGACCATCGAGAGGCGAGACCTGCAGTACATCACCATCAGTAAGGACGAGCTGGCGTCCAGCGACAGCTTGTCTCCTGATCCCTGGAAGAGAGACGCTCGCGAAAAGGCCGAGAAGCAGCAGCAGCTTCACATCGTTGATCTGCTGGACAAAGAGATCCAGGAGCTCCAGGTTTGGAATCAGAAACGTTTTACTTTAATTCGATGTGCCTTTCGGTTATTTTTCTGTTTTAGTCGGTTTATATTTAAATTTGTATTTAAGGATCTTTTGATTTACAGGCGAAACCCGAGCGAACGGCAGAGGAAAGCGACCGCCTCAGGAAGCTGATGCTGGAGTGGCAGTTCCAGAAACGACTGCAGGAGTCCAAACAGGGCGACGAAGACGAGGAGGATGAGGACGATGATGACATGGACATGGTGATCATGCAGAGGCTGGAGGCCGAGAAGAGAGCCAGGGTAAGATAAACAGCTGTGATGGATGGGGGGGGGGGTGTATTGATGTGATTCAGGAAGAGTTAAACCGAAGGGAATAAACTTTGTTATGTGCTCAGGCTTCTTTGGCAGGAATAAATCTGACTTCCAATTTTTTTCAATGGATCTTACTCATCAGCTCACACGGCAGAAACAAATCTGCCGTTGAGGCGAGTCGCAGGAAATTAGGCTGATGGGGAGAAAAACAGAACTGCCTTTAAGTGCTAAAAGAGGAAACTGATTCCTCTGTGGTGGCGCTCCCACTATGAATGTCACACAGTGTGCATCTGCAACATGCTTCTGTCATCGCTTTGCCATGCTGAGCTGCTTAAATCTGATTGGCTGGAGGGGTGGATGGCAGGGTTTGGGCAGGAAGGAGGGCAACACTTTCATAAAAACTGCTAACAAAGACTCTGTGTTGGGACAGAAGTTTCCTGAAGGTTTTTGTTTCTGCTTATCAGCTTCCTTACACCCAACGCATGAATACTATAATAAAGAGAGTTACAGTCATGGTAAAAAGTTTTACTCTTTCAGTTGGAAGGTCTTAGTGTGTAATTATTACTTCCTGGTCCTTAAAAAGTTTGAAATTTCGGCTCAGTGTGAGCTCAGATGAACATCAACACATGACGGATTAAACTTTTAGCATGTAGCTAAATCAGAACAGTAGCGGCCTGCTCAGCCTCTCATCATTTAAATTTAAACTTTTCACACGGTTTCTGTTGTGGTTTAACTTTTGTTAAATAAATCATGTCGTGTGTTGACTGAGTTTTTAAGACTTTATAAATGAAAGAGGATCTTGTACCATGACTGTAAGACCGTTTCTTTGTAGCTTTGCATTTCGTACAAACCCTCTTGTTTCTCCAGTCCTTATAATAATTTAGGGCTGTTGCAACATTAAAATATTCTTAAATGTTCCAAACTCAAAACTCATGAACAGTGTAGGTCCCCATGAAAATAGTTGTCTGACTTTTAAATCATCAGGCATCATTTGTTGTTCTGTGATTCCTTGTGGATCTGAAGTCTGTTGGACTCTTACTGATATGAACAGTGGATTACATCTAAAATTGATTATGTTTTAGGGGCAAAAAAAACAATTTAGATTTATCCAATTACACTCTGTATTTTATTCAGGTCAAGAGAATGAATAAATGACTGCAAGTAAAAAGCAGAGAATCAAAGAAATAGTTATTTTAGGTTTTATAATAAAAAAATAAATAAACAGCATTAAGTACGACTGTGGGAAAATGTCACGATAATTTGTCAGAAATAAACGTATCTGCATGTTTAAAGTCTGTAAACTACGTGCAGAAAACCATCAGTTTTGTTAAAAGTTAAGTTAAACAGCATCCAGATGATCGTGTGGATTTCAGCCAGGATTAAGAACCTGTGCTTCTTCTTGCAGGTCAAAACATCTGATGTGCTAAATATCAATCTGTTTTTAGTCTTTTAATCATTAAAGTTCAGGATACGGTTGAATTATTTCAGCCTGGAGCCTCAAAAAGTAAAGATAGATAATACAAGTTCTTTAAAATGTCTGTAAAATAAAATACAGAAACCCTAAACAACTGTTTTTTTTAATGTTGTATACATTTCTAAATGTAAATGATGTATTTTGATTACAAGAATTAGCAGTTTTATTCTAAAATGTTCTAAACATAAGTAGATCGTTGGATGGGATGGATTAAGGTCTTTCACAGCTACTAATCAAAAATCTCCAGCAAATCTCAGTAATGTTTTCACTTTACTGTACACCCCCCCCCCCCCCCACCACTTATTTTACTCCCAGGTTTTAACCCCCCCAGTTCGTTTTAGTTGAAGCTCTTCCACCTTCATTTTCTGTATTTGAGTATTTTCCTCTCCCGCCCATCTGCCCTTCCTCTCTTACTCTTGATTCTGTTCTTCTTCTTCAGCAGCAGACTGCTGTCCCAGCTATCTCTGTTCTAGACTTGGTATGTTCTTCCTAATAATGATAAGTTTCCTGTCCCTGCCCTTACATCACTTCCTGTTTTCTGTCTGGGCTGCCCACCTGCCTTTGTTTCCTATCTGTCTCTCCCCTCCCATCAGGACCACGTGTTGTTGCTTTGGGGTTAAAACAGGGGGGCGGGGCATGATGAGCTAAAGAGCAGCCAGTCATCATGGAGAGGAGGTTCTGGGATACTTGATGTTGTTTGGCGTGGTCCATCTCTTTATCCGCTCAAAACTCTGAGGAGGCATCAACATGGCCGCCGATTGCATGTAAATTTGATTAAATCCTGTCCTGTGCTTTTAGAGCCGCAGAGCAAGGCATCATTCATCAGAGATGTTTTGAGTGAATACTGAGGTGGCGCCTGCATGGCTGAATGCATCGCAGGTGGCGTTTGGGTGGAGACTCGTGCATGAAGGTCCTGCAGAGCGATCACAATGTTGTGCTGTCCATAAATCCATCTGTCTCTCTGTCCATCCATCTGTGTGTCCCTGAGGGGTCTGTTCAACCACAATAACAGGATGTATTATTATTATTGTACAGCCCCTCCCCCTTTTTATGTGGGTTACAGTTTATTAACTATAAATTTGGAAGCAGATTTGACATAATTTACATCATATAAAGAATAACTGATCAGTAATTATTATAATTTAAAATTGTAAATTGATTTTAGAATAACCAAAAATTCTTAATCAGTGACTAAAAAGCTAAATTTGGTTACAAATTAACAAAATATTCTGAATATATTTTAAATTTAAAAATACATTATACTTAAAATAATTTTAATGTCCCCATAAATTACAGGTTTTCATTTATATACTTGTTTTCATTTTGAGGACGTCTGTAAACTTTAATCAAAAGGTCTTATTTACATTTTAGCTTGAAAACAGTGAAAACACGTAACAGGTGTGTTAACGGCTGCATTCCACTTCTGCAGCCCTCGTTAACTCATCTATATCATCTATATCTGGTCTGTGGGCGGAGCTTGATCTCAGGTCGTGAATTGGATCAGTCAGAGTAGTTTAGTTTTTAATTAATTGAACTTTTCCAGCTTCTGCTTTGATTAAATTGTCTCAATGTGGAAATATTCAACACTTTTACTTATTTTGACTTATATAGTAAATAAAAAGGATGTTTTTATAATTTGGTTGAACTGGCCCTTTAACCTCCATCCAACCCAGAGAAACGGGTCTGTGTTTTGTGATTGAATGATTTCTGCAGCAGCTCATTCATCGTCTGCTTATTTCAGGTATTCTACATTTCTTACTTTTATTCTCTCGGGACTGTCGTTACATTATTCAGAATATGAAGTCAACTCAGGCTGTTGCTGCTTGTTGTGCTCGCTGTCGTCGCATGTCGGTGTTTGCATGTTCAGAAGTGTGTTTGTGTCCGTGTTGTGCGTGTGCTGTGCACGTTGTTCCTCCCATCAGGAGCAGTCGAGCCTGTTTCACATTAGACGCGAGATGTTGCTGCAGATTAGTGTCCAGACGGTGAAATGAAGGCAACAAAACTGTTTCAGACTGTTTGAATTAAAGATGATTGTTGTGCTAATTATTTTGTGTTTGTGTGTGTGCGCCTCGCGGCATGCTGCGATGTGTGCGCCATCAGTTGCAGGACGAGGAGCGACGGCGCAAGCAGCAGCTGGAGGAGATTCGAAAGAGGGAGGCGGAGGAGCGCGTGAAGCAGGAGGAGGACAGGAGATGGAGGGAGGAGGAGAGAGCTCGGCGGGAGGCCGAGGAGAAGGTCGGTTTGTTTTTCTGTGAAACTAGAAGATTTTTTTCAGATTTCTGTCATGAAACTCAGATGATTGATTTATTTAAACGATGTTAGATCAGTTTAACGTGTTTAAAGTAATAACACCCTCAGATGTTTGATTTACATGAATTAGCTCCTATTTAATAAAGATCTTCTCTCATTGATCAAATGTGACGTCAGAACTTTTCAGTTTGTTAGTTTCACATGAAAGTTTAAATGTTTAGTTTGAAAGAATATTTTAATTTATCAGTCTGTTTTTAAATGAAACTGTGATGCTGTTTAATGTTTCCAACAAGGTCGTCCTGTTGCATGTTGTCATCCCAACCCCCCCCCCCCCTCCACCCTATGTGATGTGTTGCTGTCATGTTAAGCCCACCCACCTGAAAAAGCACGAGTTTCCCATCATGTTGTTGTTTCTCAGGAAGTTTCAGTCTTTGTTGTTTTGAGGAAGCAGTTCTGATCTTTTGAGGTTTTATTTTAGTTTTTTGTGTCCATTTCATCTCAACTATGTTTAGGGAATGCTGCCCACCCCCCGAGTCTTTCCCAAAACCATATGCTTTACATTCACTTCACACACACGCCTCCATCCATACCATACATGTTCATCCAAACCCCCGACACACACTAATCCCTCCCAGTTTCTTCAGATCCCCACTGGGCTGATTAAACTGTTCGAACAGCTCTGATTCGTCCACAGCAGAACGCTCAGCTCTCATCTCCCCTACAGACCCTCACCACATCAAACCAGCCAAAAATATGAAGATAATCTCACATCAGAAGGATCTCAGCTGAGCACACACGACCCCAAAGAGCTGGTCGAGCTCCAAAACCACAAGTCAGAACGGTCCCAGTAAGTGTAGCTTCATCCCAGAGTTCTCCTGGAGGGTAGGTACGAGACAGGGTGGGCTGGAAACCACCAAATCTAAACTCAGACCACACAGAGACCCCCACACATAAAGGTTTACACACTGAGGTGAAGGGTGGAACGGTTTCAGTTTGTTTGGCAGCACATCAGACGAGATTTTGGACTTTAAGAAGGTTTCAGTCAATCCAAATAATTAAAGTTTATAATAATAGTTTAATAAACAAAGATTCTTCCCAGATCAGGTGTGATGTTCAGGTCTGAATGAGTTAAACTCAGCAGCTGGACTGAAAGTTTTAGTTTTTGAGCTGTACAGGAAGTTCAGCTGAGCGTTGTCGGTCAGGTGAAAGGTTCAGGTTGAACTGCTCATACAAGAAGCTTGTTGTTAGTTTCCCAGGTGCGTCAGTAGCTGATTAGTTAGTTCCTGTCCAGTGTTGTGTGAGCCAATCAGAGTAGAGCTTACTAACGGATTGTCCCTCCCCCAGAGGAGACAGGAGGAGGAGTACTACGCTCGTCTGGAGTCCGAGCGGCGGCGGCAGCACGAGGAAGCTGAGAGAAAACTGCTGACGCCCGATGAGCTGGCCGGTCTGTATCGGCCCCCGCTGCCCAGGGATTACCAACCCCCCGCCCCCCACAACCCTACTAACACCCCCCCACCCCCACCACAGAGAAACACCTCCTACCTCAAAACACAGGTCATCTCTCCCGACACGCTCTACACCGCCAAGTTCGTCTCCTACGCAGGCGATGAGGAAGACGAGGAGGAAGCCAACACAGCAGGGAGCGGCGGCGGGCAATCAGGTCAGGCGAAGCTGTCGGCGACCCGGAAGTCGTACGGCGACCTCCCGGCCTCCGCCACGCCCAATCACAGCAGGCCTCAGCCGCCGCCCACTGCTCGCAAGCCTCGCCCGCTTTCTGACGGCATCTTCCTGTCCGGCTCGTTCCAGCCGCCAGCCAATAACTCCAACAGTACAGCCCCTCCCCTTCCTGCCAAACCCAGCTCCGTCCCCCCAGGAGGCTCTAAAGGTAGAACCGGAGAGAGGAGTACGGAGACAGGCTCGTCACAGCGCCCTCTAGAGCTCCTGTACCTCCCTCTCATCCACCTCATCTCTTATTTCCTGCCCTCTCTCATGGTTTCAGATCTTCTAGTAGAAAATTTTTCTTAACTTTCATTTTCACCGTCGACTTTTTCCTTTTAAATGTTTGTCCAAATTTTAAATTGTCTCCAGTTCGACCCTTCGTCTCTGTCTCCATGTGAAAACCACTCCGTCTCTCCTTGAGCCAATCAGATTGTTTTGTGTTTAAACAACTTCCTCCTCTCCACAGTAATTTTATTTCCTCCTCATCTTCCTCCGATCACCCCCCCCCCACCCCGGAACAGAAAAAGCAATCGATAATCACGCCACGCCTCTTTTGTTACAGCCGATTGAGACCCATCAGAGCCAATCATAGTACTGTTGGTGTTGTTGCTCACCGCCTCCTTCTGTCTGGTTGGTTGCTGCTTGGGAATGGGGATGGGGGTGGGGGGGGCAGCCATCAGTCATCCTGTCTGTCACCCCCCCCCACTTCCTGCCCCGTGGCTCTGCTTAGCTGTGTTGGTTTAGAAGGGAAGGAGAAACATCATTTTGGGTTTTTACATCTCTAACCTGACACACACACACACACACACAAACACACACACACACATCGTCGCCGTGTGAATAAAAACACTGTTTTTGTCTGAAGTTGTTTAAATGTTTTCAAACAGCAAAGATTTAATGACAGTTTTATTTTTCATGAGTCCTTAAAACGGACGTTTTCCTCATCAGTAAACCGTTTACACTGGGTTTCCATGGAAACATTACTAACAATACTTATATGTTATATAAATCAGTTGGTGAGAAATGGAAACCGACCTGCAGATAAAAGGTCATTTAGCAACATTTTAAATGTCGGTGTCACATGATCATGGACTGTTACGTGTCCATGTGACTCGCCCGTTTAAAACCAAACAGGAAGTCGCAGCGCAGTAATGAACAGCTGTAGTTTCGGGTCCTCAGACCCTCTAAACATCCTCAGACAAACACAGTCTGAACAGAACCGGTACCTGAGGTCCTGGAGGCAGCTGCCTGCACCCCCAACACAAACCACCTCCATCTCATCACACACTCAGGACCTCAGAGGATTCTGCACTTTCACTCAGATCAAACTAACCTGACCCACCTCACCCTCCCACCCCACCACCCCACCCCCAGAATCAAACTGCATGTTTCACCTCATGGTCACGCACGAATCAGCACCAAGCGCTGCGCTCTGGCTGCCAGACGCTCGTCTCAGTAACTGGCTGGATTTCTGTTGCTTTTCCTGCCTCTGCACAGCTTCACACCCGGCTGCCATTATTTTACTGTTTGCTTCTTCTTCCACTTGCTTCCCCAAACTGCTCGTGTGTTTCTGCTCTGTCAGCTGTAGGCTGTCCTTCCCTTCACCTGTTGTTTGTCTGTGCTGTAGCTGCATAAAACCACGGCTTTACTAACCTTTACTACGACTCCCGCGCGGCTTCAGGTTCAGGTGACTGAGCTGCACCTGAGCCTCCAGCTGATGGAATGAAATGTTTTCATGTGTTTTGTTTCGCTGGCAGCTCGACGCTCCAGTCTGAGTTTAATAAAAAAGAGATTCTTCTCAAATCAGAGAGATTTTTTTAAAACTGGAATTAAACCACAAGAAAAATAGAAGTGAGTGAGAAGGTGCTGAAAGCGATGACGGTAATCCTGATGGAGGAATGTTCTGGTAATAAGAACATGTGGATGGGAAGCTAAAAATGACAGAAAAAAGAGATTCCGAAGAATTTTCAGTCGTCGTGCCAGGAGTGTCATTTTCCTCTCTCTTGGCTCGGCGCAGGAATTTTATCCATCAAGAAGGTTTTCTTTTTGTGGTGACTTTGTTTTCTGCCAGTTTATGTGGTTAAAGTTGGTCTTGGTTTGATCCAGACCCAAACCCGATCTCAGAACCCCTAAAGAGCTCCGGAGCTGCCAGCTGGATCAATCTGGGTTCACATTTTGTCTCTGTGTCAGAACTTTAAAATCCGCCCTGCGTTTTAATTTCACATGAAGCACGAAACCTTCACCAGGTGTTCGCGTCACACTCTGCTGGTTAAACAGCTTCTCGTTTGGATTCTCTCAGTTTCAGGTGTCAAATATCACAAAGAGACTTCAGTGTTTTCCTCTCTGGGATTAAGTTCACTGATCGTTTCCTGTTCTCAGATTAAATGTTGTTAAAGCTGGAAAATCCCACATTTTTAAAGAAATAGTTGGAATTATTCTGCCTTTTTCCAGCTGCCATGACAAACCCAAAACCGACTGCGGTTAAACATCTCGTAACTTCTCATGATACTTCCTAAACAGATCATTTGTTTCAAAAACCGGATGAAAATCTACAAAAAATGGAATAAAGACGTCCTTTTACTGAGCAGCAGTTTAATTTATCATCAGAATAATAACAAAACAAAGAGAGTCTGTTGGTGTTTAGACCCACCAGATTTGTTAGCTTTTATAAAATGGTGTATAAACCCAACGACAGGTATGACCACTTTTAAAGAATTGGTTGATGTGGCTGCAGGAAGTTTCCATCAAAATAAGATCAACCCAACAGTTTATTATCGGTTTGTATTTGCAAATAAAATTCAGTTTTATTCTAAACATGTAGCTTTTTATATAAACATCAAAATCATTATGGTGCATTCAGGGACAACAGCAGAAATCAGTTAAAAACCCAACAAGTCTGATTTTCCCTTCAGTAATCCAGATTCAGACGTGTAAGAAGTCGTTAAAGTAAAAATCTGGTTTCAGTTTTAAATGTTGAGTTTTGACTCGGTGATGGAAACGACTTTAAACGCATCATCGCTGCAGAACCTGCGGATCCTTGAACACAACACAGAATCCGGTAAACATAGTTGGTTTGGGTCCTTTTATTCACTGACGAAGATTACAGTGACTTTAGTTCTGAGTCCAACTGATCAAGACTTGGTCGCCACTGTAGACACAGGGACACGTGAGCCATGCTAACATCTCCTGTGGGGTCAAAGGTCAAGGTTGCCCTCTGAATCCCTCAGGATTGAGTTCAACACCAGCCTGTAGCAGGATATAAGTGTCTGGATTAATGGTATGGACTCTAATATGAACCAGATCAGTGACCTCGGCCTCAGATCCCACAGACTCTTCCACAGACCGTCTCTTTGCTTCCGAATGGCTTCTCTTCTCGCTGTTTCCTTCTTCTCGGCTCGCTGCTGTAGCATAAAGAGACGTGAATGTTTCTGCCTCACACGACATGTTCTCTGTTTCTTTACTCCTGCTTCGGCTGGTCTGTGGGAAATAACACCATGTTGACTGAAGAAGCTGCTGGGTTTAAACTGATCTGGATCCAAAAATGCCAGTCTGAGTTTCCTCTGGCTCCAAATAAAAGAGAATTAAAGACTCTGATAGTCTCAGTTAATCACCCAGCAGCTTCCGTGTCTCACATGTTCTCTTATCATGACCCGTATGAAACGCTGACTTGTGTTTTGTTGATCTTTGTGGTTCCTGAACCTGAACAGGATTTAACTCGTACACTGGAAACTCAACAGGAGTTGTAGGATTGAATGAAGTCTACAAGGATCCACGAGACAAATTGACAAAGAGGTGAGATCGTTTCTCCTTTACAGGTTCTGTTCTCTTTAATAGAATAGAATAGAATAGAATAGAATAGAATAGAATAGAATGCCCTTTATTGTCATTATACAACGTACAACGAGATTGGAGAGCTTCTCCTGCTTCAGTGCAAACAGTAATAAGATAAAAAAAAAAAAGAAAAAAAGTGCACAATTGCCAATATGTACAAAGAATAAAATGCAAAATTGCCAATATGTACAAAAACACAATAAAGATATAAATAGTAAAAAAGAACAAGAAATAAAAATAGACATAAAAATCCCGTCATGCTTTTGGTTTATCTTACGGTTTGTGTGTTTTATGTTCAGAGAACTTGATATTTTAACAACTTTATTTTTATATTTACATCAATCATTTCACTCAAAAATCCTGTTTTTATTTGGTTTGTCTGAGTGCAGATCTCAGCTGTCGCCACCAGGGGGCGACTGCGTAATTATTTTTCACCTTCCTGCAATAATAAATTAAACTCTATAAAATAATTATAAAACAGATCTAAGCGTGTGTTAAGGTTTAGTCTTTGAGTTGGTTTCCAGGGTCTGAATTCCATGTTTGTTGTTGTAAAAACACTTTTTGTTTGTTTGTTTTTAGTCAGGAGCAGGAGAACTCAATCCCCAGCGAAGCTCCGGAGAGTCTTACCTTCAAGGAGCGCCAGCGTCTCTTCTCTCAAGGGAAGGATGTTTCCCCCAAAGTCAAGGCTTCTCGTACCCTCATAGTGCTGGAGAATGAGCTCCACACCAAGTAGTCGGACCGAGTCTTCGCCTCCCAGCGCCACCTTAACACCACCAACACAAGGTGTTAAGGTGGTTCTGGGAAGTACCGTGATCCACAGAGCCGGAGCTCACCTCCTCAACACTGACCGTCTCCTGTTTGTGCTGTTTTCACCTTCTTTTAATTTGATTCATCAGATAACTGAAGCATTCACCTTTCTCACGTAGCCACATCGTTCCAGCAGGACAGACATTAAGTTTCAAAATGTCTTCCCCTTCTTCCAGTCTGTCAGAGATATAATATGATGAAGCACTGTAAAGAATTAATTATTTTTAGTGAGAATTTGAGAATCACACAACAAAGTGGGATATATTTTTGTTTCTAAAATGGTTCTGGGGTTGAGGGATCTAGAAAGATTTATTCTCATTTTAATTTTTAAAAATAGCTTACTGAAACAATTTTATCATATTTTATGCTTCTTCTTTTTTTTTTTTTTGCATCGACTCATTTTCACTCTTTTAATTCCTACTTTTCAAGAGATTACACGTGAGCTTAACCTCCAGGGAACTCTTTTATTCTAATTTTAGCTTATTTTTTGTAATAATTCTCAGTGAGTGGAAACACTGTTATTTCATTCCGTAGCTGCAGAGAATGGGAATTCTTTATTTTTATGATGTTTTAGATAAACTGAGCGATGTTCTAGAGGTGGAAGGTTAAGTCCAGAGAAGGCCTCCGCAAGTGCACAACGTTACTGTAAATATTCCAGTCCACAACTGTCTCACTCTTTTACTACTGTACAAACCTGCCTGGAAACGCTAAAAACTGCAAAACTAACACGAGTAACAACCGGACGGGCCCGCGACTCCTCGGTCTCATGCGAAATGTGTCTCTCCTTCCACTTTGATCTCACTTTCTTTGAAAGAAATAGACGTTTTTTTTGCAGAATTTGTGTGAAATTCATTGGAGTGATTGAACCATAAATTCAAACCTGAAAAAGGAACTTTCAATCACAATGTGATTAATGTTGGTTTTCACAAAAATATTAATAGACATAAGAACTACTTTAAGTGCTTGTTTACTTAACAGATATTTATTTCAAACCTTGTGGAAAACAAACTTTCCTGCACATATTTTATTATTAACTGTGTATCCGCAGACTGTTTGGAGAAGTGGATTTTATTTGGGACCTTTCATACTGTGGTTTTCAGTGTTTTCTGTTTGAATCAACCAGCTGTGGCTCCAGATGTTTCGAGTTGTGATGGTACACAGTTCAGAAATCAACCCAGCGTCTCGGCTGCAGTTTGAGTGACTCCATCCCGTGTGGACGTCCAGTTTTTCTCTCCAGGAAATAAAACATGATGCGAGAAGATGCTGTTAAACTAACTGACCTTAAAAACAAGACACGCATTTCTTCCTTTCCCTGCGAAAACTCCTTTTAGGTTTCAAAATGAACTGAATCATTTAAATGGTTTCATGTTTAGCCTTTTGTAAATCATTAATAAATACAGATTTTTCAACAATCTTGGCCTAAAGTGTTTTTCTTACAAATAATGTTTTAACATAATTGTAAAATAGTTAATAGAATAAATTTAATTTTTTAAATTGTTAAAATTTCTTACAATCTTTAAACGTGACACGTTCTGTTAAATATTTAAATAGTATTTCTGTGAATATCTATACATTCACTAACTGTATGGTGTTACTAGTAAAGTTTTGACATACTTTGTTGGTTATTTTATTAATCAGTTCATTTTGTAGAGAAACGTATCAACACATAATTTTTTTATGTAATTGCTGATGCTAGCGCTTCCGGTTTAAACGACCGTAAACAGGACGATGTTCTGCGACTTTCATAATGAACGTTTACTTCAGAAACTGTTTTCAAACCACTGACGATTCAGATTAATTTATCACTTTTAAATATTAAAGACAACAACTCGTAGATTTCTGGTTTATAAAAACCACAGCTGCTACACTGCAGCTAGGTTGGTCAAATGTCATGAATCGCGGTCTGATTGTTATCGTACTTCGACGTGATTGGCTGTGGCGTTCAATATTGTTCAACATTATCCCCATGTTGTTGGACGATGATTCTACAGCAGAAACCACTCTTAACCCAGTAACAATCCAAAGAAATTTATAGCATGTTAAAACACAGAACAACGCATAAATTTCTGATATTTAAAGACTCCAGAGCAACTGTCAGGATGGCCGAGCGGTCTAAGGCGCTGCGTTCAGGTCGCAGTCTCCTCTGGAGGCGTGGGTTCGAATCCCACTTCTGACAACACTTTTCACTTTTTAGAAAAGTACAACTGGGCGTTGCTTGCCTATTGAAAACGTTTTACTAGATCTTCAGTTCTGATCCTACTTTGGGAGTTCCAGGATTAAATTGTTGATGAATTGTTGTGACCACAGTATGAATTAGCTCGTTCAAGTCACATGGGTTACTGACATGCTACCTGTTACCTGGGACTTTGTTTATTCGATGTGTTATCAGCTGTTGCACTGTTTACATTGTTTTGAAACTGTCTTGGAAATCAGAACGAGCAGCAAGCAGTGTACGTGTTAAACATTTGTCCAACATTTCGTCCGTTAAAAAAATTATTTTGTATTTACATTCTCCTTAACGACTTTGTACAGTCTCGATCAACTCGTTTAAAAAATGTTTATCACTCAAACACTAAGGAGTTTCTTAAAAAGTTCATGCAGCTACATGTTCACACACTAAAAGGTTTTTAGTGCCACCAAGTGGTGCAAAAGCAAAACATAAGTTTACAAAAAGGGAGAAAAAAAATAGGATTTTCAACTCCAAATTTACTTGAAGCACAAAAACAAATTATTCAACACAAAAAAATTGAGCAACTGCGTTAATTACAGAATTATTCCAACAGAAAAATTCTCAGTGACTGAAATGTTCATCAAAAACCAAACAAACCTTTCAGCAAAAGAAAAAAACTCACTAAGAACATTTAAATACTGAGTGCATTTGGAAATATAACAATGTCTCACAAAAAAGAAATACAACTGAGGTTAAAGAGTATAAAAAGTTCTTGTTATTTAGAGTTTTGTTCAGCACAATGATGTTGGTACCTGGGCCACTTCAAAAAGAATCATTGCAGCAAACATCTGGAGACACATCACATCAGGAAACCTGCAGTACAAGAAAACAGGCCGGTTTAAAAGCACAACTCTGTTCATCTCCTGATCCATCCTGCATCACTCATTAACGACATGCCCTGACAAGCAGAATCACCACCAACCTGAAGGAACATTCCAACTTTTTCCAGAACAAGTACATTATTCACAAATCCAAAAAGCAGTCAGAGGCTCTGAAAACATCTTATTAACTGTGATTAATTTGTTACACATCAAAGTCCAGAATTATTTCTAAACAGCTAACAAGTATTTTTAGAACTAATATTTTTTAAAGGTTTTCATTCTTACACTGATTTGATTTAGGCTTCATGTTGACTGACTTGTTCCCATCAGTTTCCCAAACTTCATAGGAGCCCTCCTCATCCTCAACACCAGAAGTTTGACAGGAACTTGTGGACTGGAACCTGAATGTAAGGAGGTCGACCTGTTTTACGCAGGTTATCAGACTGATTTAATGGACAAACCTGTAAAACTACTTTTAAATCCAAGTTATCATAGTAACAAAAACATCTGTGTAAACATCCTTCATTCTGTATTGTATGTTAAAGAACAGAATCATATGAGCATACCTGGGTTTAAGCATGTAGTTGGCGTGTCCAGCATCCACCAGTTTCTTGGCAACATGGAAACCATCAGTAAGAATATCTACTCTGCAGTCTGAGCTGGACACAAACTCTCTGAAGAAGATCTGGAGGTTCTTGTGGTACAAACACTTCTGGAAGAAGTCTGCTGCCTCATCAGTCCATTGCCCATCTCCAGCTGCAGGCTCCACCCCTCTCAGCACGCAGGGGTAAGTCACCTTCGGCAGCTTTGTTAACTCCACTGGAAGCATCTTCAGCTTGGAGATATCTCCGTATGGAATGTTTTCATTATGGCCGTAATCAACGAGGTTCAGGACAACCGTTTTATCAACGTGTACGACTTCAGCCCGGCACTTGTTCCTGGATTCTGATTCCAGCAAACAGCAAGTTCCTGGAATGAGGTGAGGCTGAGGAAGAGGAGGCATCTCCAGAGGAAGGTTGTCCAGCATGATGGACACTTTGTTCATGACAGGAAGCAAATCTTCAAGAACAACATAGAACTGAGAGGGAGTTGTAACTGCAGCTGCAAAGCCAGAATACGCTTTGTCTATGTCAAAAGGAGCCAAGACCAGTTTCTGAGGAGCACCTGGGTCTGAGGTGGGTCTTGCTTGTTCAGCTTGAGGCCCAGCAGATGATGAATTCTTTGTGCCCTTTTGAAATGAGGCCTTGATCTGATGGATAAACAACAGTTCATTAATCATGATTTCAACCACCCATAAGTCACGAGTCTTGGAGTAACTCTTAAATAACAGCTTGACTTCAGAACCCTTCATTGGTTCCAGAGTTTCATACCAGTGTTGATGAGCCTCCTCTTCCTCACTGAACCCACTGCTAGTCATTTTGCACAACACTGCAAGACTGTGGAACTTTGTGAGCTCCGTGCACTGCTGTGGAACGGAGCCACTTGGAATATCTTTGGTTGTCCCATAATCCATCAGGAAAACCTTGAATGTTCCCTCACTGACATCCTGAACAACCGCCCGGCGCCACTTGTCTTGGATCTGGACTAAACACTTTAGACCCTGTTTGACATCTGCTTGGGTGACTGTTTTACACGTCTTCATGCTGTCAGCTATCTGCATTTCCAATACTGTAAGCAGATCATTGTTCTTAGCAAGTCTGACATAAAAACTGCCATCAGTCTGAACCCAAAGGATGGTTCCAGTCTCCGTGTCTCCGGGTTTAACCTCTGGTAGAGGCAGGAAAACTTCTGCACAGTCTTTCTTCACACATGTTTTAGTTTTCCAGCAAATCAGTTTTCTGAAGTTCATCTTCTTGTGGTACCTGGCGGTTTTTGCCTTCCGTTTGGCTGACCGTGTTACTTTATGTGGTTCTGGTGTCACATTTTCACCTTCAACAGCAGCTACAGTTTCTGACGAGACCGTCTCACTGGTTTTGTGTGAACTTGGTAAAGAGTCGTTAGTTTGGGTTAAGATGGTGCTTTCAGGTGATTCATCATGTCCAGCATCTCCAGAAAGAACCTCCACCCTGACTTGCCACTGAATCCTGTTCCAACAAATAAAGTCAACCATCAGAGGCTTCTCCATCAGGGCATCGGTGAAAGCAGCATCATTTTCATACGTGCTCGTGTCCAGCAGCGTGCACGCTATACTGAATCTTGGCTGAGACTGAAACTCTTCAGGTAGAGGATAAATCTTTTCTCTTGTCACAACTGCTGAGTTTCCATAGTCCAAGAACTCCACCCTAAAACCTGAACTGCCTTCCAGGTTCTTTATGACTGAGCGATACAGACCGCCATCCCCCTCAAACTCAGCCAGAACAACATCATTCACTCTGAAAGATGAAGCAGTCTTCAAGGAGTCCCTGAAGATACTGGAGCTCAGATCTTCACCCAGTTTTAGGATGTCGGGTTCATCTTCTGACAGCTGCAGGAAAAAGCTGCTAACAGAATCAATATGGGACACAAAACATCTGGCCCTGAAGCCTGGACTTATGTTTCTCTCTGGGAATCTGGGCAGCTGGGATACTTTAGTTTCCTCACGCATTTGTGTTTGTTTTGGCTTTTTAGTCTGTTTCTTGTCAGATGTTGTCTGAGGTTTTACAGAAACTGAGCTCTTTTTTTTGTTCTCTTGTTTTTGTTTTACTTTTGTGTTCTTGAGACTTGTGTTTTTCCAGTTAGTTATTTTGAGAACGTTGGATGTAGAATCTGAAGACTGTCTTTTCCCTTTGAAATGCATCTTTGTGTTTCTTGGATGTTGATTTTTATTTTGTATCTTTCTGCCTGACAGTTTGTCGTCAGGCTTTGGTTTCTGTGCGATGAGCTTCTTTACCTTCTCGTTGACATTAATCTCTCCATCAAACAGCTCAATGTCAAAAGAACCGTCTTCCCTCTTTGCTTGTATCACAGCTCTCACCATCTTATTGAGGACTGTGTCAGTGAGCCATTTCTTCACATCCACACAGAGCTCTTCCTTGGGAACTGAATGGAGGTTACATTTCACAGCCTGCATCGGTGTGTACAACAAGTCTTCACAGTTCCTGGGAATCAACAAAACTTTATTTTTCTCCAATATGCTTGTGTTTCCATAATCCACAAAAAACACACTGACATGCAGAGGGAAGTGAAGAGGGAGCAACAAGCCCCTGTACCAGTTGTTATCCAGGTATTTTGCTAAACACAGCTTCTTCACATCAGTGTTCATGTTGGTCTGCATGATCTTTTCTCTCTCCTCAGAGATTTTTTTGTCAAGCTCTTCAATAATTCCAGTGTTTTTCTCAAGATGGCAGTAGATCTCACACTGGCTGCTGATGTAAGTAACGTAGACTTGTTCTTCAGTTCCAGGATTTAAATTGAACGAAGAGAAGATGAAAGATTCAGGAATCACATCTAACTCTTGTTTCATCGATGCTGTTGCTCGTCTTGCAAGGCCCATTTCTATCAGTGTATTTGTTACACTTTGCTGTGTTTGGATGTTGTAGAGTTCAACAACATTGCACAAGCCTTTGTTTTTCACATTTAGCTGAGAGACAATTTGACATTTAAGACTGTTGGTGCTCTTTAGGACAAAGTCTTTGAGTAGGTGACATGCCTGGGGACTCCAGTCCTCACTGCTGGGATCTTCAGGCTCAATCAGTTTGTTGAAGCTGCACCTGAAAGCTTGTCTTTCCAACTGAGAAAACTGTGGCATTATTGCTTGAAGGTAGTTCATTCTGACTTGAACGGTGGTGCCGTAGTCAACCAACATCACTGTGGCGTGACACCTCTGTCTTTTTACAACAAAACCTCTGTGCCATTTTCTGTCTTGTGGTGATTTGACAACACAACATGACTCTGTGGGCTGGAGGGCGACTGTGTGAACTGAGTAATACTGCTGAATGTCAAACATCAATTTCTCTAAAGTGAGACATTTAACTAGAGGCTGGCACCAGAATTCAGATGGAGACCTGATGTATGAGCAGCGTACAGGGAACTCGGACCCTGGCTTGATGCTTAAAGCTTTGAAACTACCTTCAACTTTCTCAGTTTCACTTTTGCACATGTTCTTCTTCTCCTCACAATCCACCCACAGCTGAGACAGTCCAGTCACGCCTCCTGTCCCAGCACATTGTGGACGTCTTGTTTTTTCTGTTACATCCTTGCTGTTTAGAGCAGCTGGCTCGATGGGGATGTATTCAGCTAGTTTGGAAGAGACAAGTAAATCAGTGACACTCTTCTCACTTCCCATCTCCAAAAGGTCAACCACACATTTGTGCTTTTGTACCTGGATGATACGAACTTGAAAGGTTTTGTTAGACACAGCTGTTCTGAATAAGTCACATGTGGCGCTGGTCCAGATGTCATCCAGAGGAAAGATGTTAACAAGTGTGCAACAAAATGCAAATGCTGATTTGTTGGCAAATGTGTCTGGTAAGTTCTTGATCAACATGTGAGGCACTTTTTCAATATTCCCAAAGTCTATAAAAAGAATTTCAGCTCCGTGCTCAAGAATGTCCATCACTACACCCCTGTAGAAATGCATGTCTTCCTCATACATTGCACAGCACATCACCCCAAAATCTGGATCTGGCAGCACCTCCTCGTTCAGCTTCACCTGACTGAAATGTTTGGATATTTCTGACATCATTTCCTCAAATTCCTCATTGCGTTTTTCTGTTCTGATCCAGAAGTTGTTCGGATTCTGTGCAACCTCGACAAGTCCCTCAAAGACAGCTCCAGCCTGCAGTCCCTCAGCTTCCAGTGTTTTATCCAATGCTTTGACCAAGATAGTCTCATAGTCTATGTAACCAAACGGAGAGGACATTTCATCATCCAACACAGACTTGGAAGGAAGATTCTGGACAGGCTCTGGTTCTTTCACATATGTGTTTTTGGTCCCAAGCACAGTGATGGTGTATAAATGTTGTTCTTCATTAAAACCTCCCATCTCCACATCCAGGATGTCTCCAACCAAGCCTGCTTTAAGGAAACTCAACTGCTGGGCTTTAAATTCCATATCCTGATGGTTCTGGGAGAGGAGTGAGCATGGAAGTGCCATGACTGGTGTGGAGTAAAATTCAGATGGCAGTCTGTGGACATTCTCAACTTTTACAAACTCGAAGAATCCATAATCAATGAAAAAAACTCTCACTTGAGAGTTAATTGGTAGAAATTGCACAAAGCCTCTGTACCAACTGTCATCTTTTCCTTTAACAGCACACAGTAGACCCAGATTCTCTGGAGTCTTTTGATTGGATTTGTTGGTTCTGTACTCATAAACTGAAGCCAACTTTCCTGAAATGTGCCTGAGCTTTTCCTCCGCATTGGTCATCTGACAGTAAAACAGCCCAGGGTGGACAGCAGCAGTAACTCGTACTTCAACACGCGTTCCACAACTCAATCTACTCCCACAGAATGACAAAATGTCCTTAAAACCCTGCAAAATGGATGACTTAAAGCTGAATCCTTGGACTCCTGGCTTTTCTATCAATAAATCAGGAACTGGCTCAATGTTTTGTTTGAGTGGTACCTCTGTGAGCATGCCGACCAAGAGGAGGAAAGTATCTGTGTCCATGTGCCTCCCAAAACCATGTCGAACCAGGTCAGAGTTGATGTCAGGGGCTTCTAACAAAATGACTTTATGAGGAAGGAGGGCTTGAATGAAACCTGTGACACTTCTGCCAATCAGACTTGAGAAATATCCCTCAACTACAGAGTGGGAACAGTTCTTAAGGAGAAGAACATTTGCAAGAAAGCCACAAACTATTTTTGGAGGCAGGTTAAACAGGTCGTTTGAACAGGAAGATATGTGGGCAACATCCACAGTCAACATGTTACCATGATCTACGAGGAACACATCAAACAAGTCATCCTTCCGGTTTTGAACTCGTCCTCTAAACCAGCGTGCTGAAGTTAAATCTTCCACAAGACAAAACTCTCCTATTTCTACTGCAGCTTTAGTCTTTGGGACATTCTGAATTTCTCCCTGCAGGATGTTATAGTCCAGTTCACATACAGTGAGGTACTGTCCCTGGAAGTGTATCAGGGTTGCTTCAGGGTTCCAGTCCAGGTGTGTTAACCTAAGGTCCACTGACCAAAGGGCACATGGTTTCAATGGGCAGGAATCTTGTGAGCTGCAATTCAAAGTAAAAGTATTGTCAAAAATATATGTATTGTACAACAACTTCATTTTTGTCTCTAAAAGCTTAAATATGTCTTGACTAGGCTTGAAAACATCCAGAGCACTGATCCAGTGAAACGTGGCCAGGGTTCAGAGTTTTAACAGGATAAAAATCAACTTTCAGGATGTCATTGCTCAAAGCTGAAGTTCATACTGTAACTGAACTCTGCAAAGTTTACCTGATAAAATGTCAAATAACACCTCAAAAGTTGTACAAATCTACACAAGATCTGATCAACGTGCATTTTGTCCAGCCACATCAAACAAATCAGGTAGATTTGGCACAAAAAAGTGTGTATAAGGAAATATTTCACTGTTAAATGTAGATTTATGAATACTGCATAAACATGATTTCAACATAAATCACTAACAATTACGTCTTCCCCTGAATCTTTGTACAAAAAGTAAACACATAAACCAGATGCAAGGGGGGAAAGCCAAATATAATGTTATCTACAAAGCAATTTATATATCTTATGTTAAATCACATTATTTTACTCACTTTTGATGTTCTGGATCTGACATGGACTGCATCGTATCAGGTTTAAGTAGAGTCAAATCTCCAAAGGAATCTAAGAAGAAGAAATGTGTTAAGGCAATCTTCATCCTGCCACACAAACCTCTCAGTCTCAAAGACAGTAAAAATAATAAAATTTACAGATATTAACGCACTTTAATTGAAGGCTGTGTGTTGGTAGTTTGATCCTGTTTTTCCTACTGTTTTTTTTTTCATAACAAAAGAAAACATGTTATTAATTTCCATAACTATTATCCAGTGTTTTCAACCTTAATTCTGATATTTTGCAAACTGTAGAGATTAATATTTTTTTAATTAGCACTCTGTTAGACTAATTGGAGAATTATTTTGAATCTGTGGCCCCAAATGTAAAAATCTGCAAAAAGAAAAAGTTATTCAACCCAAACTGATGTAGTAAGAAATTTACAGTCATTCTGTTTTAAATTACAATAGGTAAGAATTTTACATTGAAATAATAGTAGTTTATTAGGTTTTAAAAGGTTTTAAAAGAGACAATCACACAACAGTCTAATGTCCCACTGATGTTGATCTCAGCCAGCTGGGTGGTCACCAGTTTCTGTCACTTTAAAAATGTTGTTAAGGGACAGAATCATTCTTTGCAATAACTATTCTGCTTCCAGACTTCCAGGTTCCACAGCAAATCACACGTGAGCATGCAAGGTTGCCAAGTCTTCAACAAAAGCAGTTGCAATTCCACAGCAACCAGCAGCAAAGAGTAAAAGAAGCAGCCCTGAGGTAACTTGTAGTAAACCTAAAGAAACCCCAGCATTCTTCCCCAAAACTGAACAAATACATGAGAAACAAAACAAGGATAAACATTGGGACTGGCAACCCACCAGAAAAATCAGGAAGGGGAGGGAGGGAGTGGCTGAGATCAGACGGTTTTTTTTGTTCTACATGAACTGTGAGGACAAGGTCTAATTCTTACATTTTGCACCTTTAAGTAGTTTTAAATTCTCAAGTCAAAAAAGCATTAAATTAAACGTGGACTAAGTGTATGTTTTTAAGAAAAGATGGGGATAAGTCATTATTTTTGATAAAGCTTAGATAATCATGGTTGGAAATTCTGTTTAGGGAAATCAATTAACAAAATAATTAACAGAGCAGCAAATAATTAACAGAGCAGCATCTACCTAAATCAGGTTCAAGTCAGATAGTTAGAAAAAAAATGTCATACACATAAAAGGCTAAAAAATTGACCGCGCCAGGAAGGGTGAAGGCAATCAGGTTGGCTAGCGAGGTGTCCCTTATTATTTTCTTTTTCAGGGAGTTGGCAACCCTACTACTAAGTGATTAACTTCATATCAAAGTAACACTTTTATAACGTCCTTATTCACAACAACAAGTTATTGGCGTAGATTAATTTCCAACATATAAACAAGCAAAGTGTCACAATTATCTTCATTTTATACACAAAACTGTAGTGTCTGAACTCCAAGCATCAATAAAATTGTTTAAAGTTATTTCGACAGCTTTTAATGAAAGTAATAGTGTGAGGACCATATATTTTTAGTGGTAAAGAAAGCATAACTTAAGATCACAGTTTGTAATTTCATACGTTTTTTCTATGGCCGAACGGCAGTTGGCGCCACACAGACAGAACAAAGAGCTAAAGCCGTTAATGAAGCTAACACGTTCGCCAAATTAAATATTATTATTTTTTATCATATTCTAATATTACAAAGTTAAACCACTGGTCGATAGGCCTTAGCTTTCTGACTACAGGTACATGTTTGATCCTGTTTCCTACCAGTTAATATCAGCAAGTTCGCCTGAATGTCGCAGTCGCCCAACCGTCCATCTCATTTCCTGCTGTGAGCTTCAGGTACAGTCAGTCTTTCCAACTTCCTACAGTCAACTGTACAGGTAAATATTACTGTGTTCTTCTAGGTAATCAGTATTTTTGTGACTTCGATAAAAAAAAAACAATTTCTTAATCGAAAACAGACTTAAGATGTATTAAATAAATACAGATATTGTCTAAACAGTTAAATCGGTCTAAATGGTATTTAGCTTGCTAATTTCGGTTTTGCTAACGTTAATGCTAATGTCTCGCTAACATAGGTTTAGGTTTGTCTCTTAAAAACAAACATTTTAACTAACATTTTTTTTAAGAATTCGGTTTTTGGTGTTAAAGTACTATTTGTCAGACTTTTTATTAATGAAATAAAATTGCCAAGTTTGTGGGGTTATTTACAAATGTTATGAACAAACTTTTTACGATGTTTACATTCCGCATTAGGTGTTTATTATGTTAAAAATTATTATTTACTTGAACTTTGATGCTTTATTTTAATATTTTTTGGGGTTGCTGAAATAGACATTTATTCCAATTTACAACTTGTTTCTACTTATGTTGGGGTTAAAGTTGATCCTGCATCATTTTCTGTCAAAATTTAAAAAATGTTTATCCGCAGCGCCCTCAAGTGTTTGTAAAACAAATCGCTGATAATTTTAAAAATTACCCAAACCTTTTTAGTTTCAAACCAGTTGATTAAAAATTATAGAAACTTGTTTCAAATGTTTATTTGAATCCAAAATAGATCTTAAAAACATAAATTTGCACCTCAGAACTGGATCCAGGAAAATAACGTATTTTTTTAATTTATATTTTTACTATACTGTACTGTATAAAAGTCTCATTAACTTCGCTTCAGTAAAGATACAGAAATATCAAAGAAAGATTTCCAGGTGTTACAGGTAGTTTTAAATGGATCCTGATAAAGTGAAAACAAAGTGCAGAGCTCTGACTGAATCTGTGTGTTTAACCTGATGACTTACTCTGGGATGTGGGATGGATGGATGGACAGATGGATGAGGGTTTTTCTGTTAATCATTAATAAACTGGATTAGCTCAGTCTTCTGTAAATATGATGAATGCATCCACAGCTTCATTAGCTCTGCCCTCCTTCAACACAGCTTTCTTGATCTGTGTTCAGTGAGTCCACCTGATCAGTTTTTGTTCCATCTTTTCATCCTGACAGCAGCTGTTCAAAATGCTGGACCAGATGCTGGAGATTTTTATTGTCTGTACCTTCACTGCTGTGATGGCTGGAGTAAAACTCTGTGTTTAAAGAGTCTTTTAGGCTGGTTTGACGTCTTTGAAGATTAGATTACATATACTAACCTAAACTTTTTTTTGTCCTTTTGTCAATTTCACTTTTTTTTTTACTGTCATCATGCCGATGAAACGCAGTAACGACACGTCTGCTGGAGAAGACCTGTTTCTTCTTCACTCTTTTACGAAGACTTTGTGCAGCTCACCAGAAGGAATGGATTTTAACCGACAAACGTGTTTTCATCAGGAAGAGGATTCTGGGATGAAATCAGGTGAAACAAAAGTCTCTTTGAGTGCTGTTTAGTCTTCTCAGATTATTAATTTTGTCACTAACATTCACTTATACATTTTAAAATCATAGTTCACCCAACTCTTGAACTCTGAAATCGTGGGTTTAATTTAAACTCTGGTTGAAGTAGTGACACAAATCTGCCACATTGTGGTGCTACTGTTGTTGTGTTAAGACCTGGGAGATTTATTAGAACATCTGACTGCAATATTGGGTTTATATATGTCCCGAACATGTAAACTCATTAATCATTCCTGTTAAAAATCTTTGTATTTGAACTTGTTTGTGTTTATATTCTATGATACTCTGAAAATACATGTATTTCTGTTATTTTCCATTCAGTAATTATTTCTCTGAAGGTAAATGATATGTTGTAGTAAATCAGTGTTTCTTCAAAAAGTCATTCTAGAGCAGGGGTGCCCAAAGTCCGGCCTTGAGGGCCACTATCCTGCATGTTTTAGATGTTTTCCTGCTTCAACACACCTGATTCCAATCTGCAACATCTCAGCAAGTCCAGCAGAAGCCTGTTAATGACCCATTCATCTGCATCAGGTGTGTAGAAGCAGAGGAACATCTAAAACATGCTGGATATTGGCCCTTGAGCCTGGAATTGGACACTCCTGTTCTAGAGGGTTCTAGCAGTGGACTGGAAGGATCTCCTGTAGAGGGTTCTAGCTGTGGACGGGAAGGATCTCCTGTAGAGGGTTCTAGCTGTGGACGGGAAGGATCTCCTGTAGAGGGTTCTAGCTGTGGACGGGAAGGATCTCCTGTAGTGGTCTCTGTTGGAGCTGAAGAAGCTTCTAACTGAAGACACTCTGTTGTTGAGTTACTGTGTTCTGAAGAGGATGATGTGGGTTTTCCATCATGTTCTTCATCCTCCTGTGGACAATCAACCCAAGAGAGTCTAGATCAGTCCCCAGAACAGAACCAGCCTTCTTTATCCGTTTGATCAGGCTCTTTACGTCACCTGCTCTGATGCTCCGCCCTCAACAGGTGACTGCAGGTGTGATCAAACACTATTCAAAAGCTATTCAGTATCTTCTTGCAAATGTTGAAGGATCTAAGCTTCCTGTGGAAGTCCAATCTGCTCCTTCCCTTCCTAAAAACAGCATCACTGTTGTGTCACCAGTTCAGTCTGTTGTCCAGGTGAACACCAGGTATTTATACTCCTCCACCATCTCCACTTCTTCTCTATGATGGCAGGAGTGAAGGTGGTGCTGGTTTTGTGTGATTTTTATTACAGTCAGACAGTGACAATTTTGAACTCAATGGAAATAAAGTATCTAATCAGTTCAGGTATTTAAACAGTTTCACTGATTTCCAGTTTCAGGCTGGTTATATAAGTCCAGTTAGATTCACAGCCAGCAGCTTAACTTAAACACAGAAAACAAGAGCAGATGTTCTGAACAGCATTTACTCCTGAATATTTTCATCATTAATGTAAACAAACAGGTTTTGAAAAAACTAAGTCTAATTTAAATGAACTTTAGAGCTCAAAATTTCTGGGGTTTATTTGTTTGTTTGGGGACTCTTTTACCAGCTTTTTTCTTTATCTTAAAAAAATATAACCATTTTGTTAAGTTTTTACAATGTAAGGACAAATGATTGGCATCAACATTTCACTTGAGAATCTTTAAAAGTCACATGCAAATTGTATTAAAGATTCTTTAAAAAAAGCATTTTTAAAAGTCTTTCCGCCATTTAAAATTGATTTATCGATCTACTTGTTGTTGTCTTAGTTATAAAAACCTTCCTAGGCATTAACAATAAAGTAAAAATCATCCCACAGGACGGCTCTGTGGACAAGTTGTTCATCTTAACCAGCAGCTGGCTTTTAGACACACAAACCTCAAAAATAAAACAGTTTCTATTAGATCTAGTATTTCTTGATCTGCATGAGTCAGTGTTGCATTTAATTGAGACGTTGATGCACGTTTATCACCAGTAAAGGCTACATTGGCGTAAGCTGTGCTTTCTGAATATTTTTTAGCTTTTGGTCTTTTTGAACCTTTGATCATTTGTCTATTTTAGTTTCTCTTTGTTAGAAATTATTTTAACCTGAGATCAACTCAAAGTTCGCATGGTCTGTCATGAAACCAGAAACTTTGGGGCTGTTTTTGCTGAGATTAGTTGATATAATTGCATTTTTCCAAAATGTCAGTATCCATTTAATATCTCTCGTAATTGATTTTCAGAGCAGTTCAGATTATAACAGGAACTGTCCAAGTTTGTCTTTTTTGTGCTCTGGTTTGTAGAGAATCTCAATCTTTTCAGAAAATTATCTTTAATTTTTTTGCTATTTGCAAAGAAATCTTCATTAGCAAAATAAGTCATAATGGAGTTACCGTAAGTGTCCCTGAAAGACTAATACTGCAAACTTAAAAAGAAAATTGTCTTTTTATTGATTCTTTTTAACATTACCCACATCATTGATTGTTTACACAAGTCTAGACCAGTAAACAGTCCAAGCTGAGGGATAAAGTCACAAATCATCTTTTCAAGGTCAGATAAAAGAAAACTAATCAAAGTCAATGTTTAGATAGAAATAAAAGCTGCAAACTTTACAGGAAAAAATGAAACGTTTGTGAAGATTCTCTAAGAACTGAAATGAATTAAAGATTCTCTTTCAGTGAAAACAAATTTAGGATTTTTACAGTTTACACATAGGATTTACAAAGAGTTGTTCAGCTCTTTTTAGGAATCTTGTGTTTTAAATGACAACCTCATTTTAAGAACATCTGGATTTTTTATAACACCTTTGGTACATTTTCTGTCTAACATACTGACTAAAAGCTGCAGTTTAAAATAAATGATAAAAAATAGAAAAGGAAGCTGCTGCTGATCCTCTCTGTGCTGTATTCGTGTTTACCACATGTAGAAGACAGCAATGACACGCCGTCGTCTGAAGATGATCCGGATCTGGTGGATTTAAACTCAGACCTGAACATAAAACAGAGCCTCAGCTCCTCCAGAAAGACCATCAGTCAGATTATAAAGGACAAGAAGAAACAAACCCAGCTCACTCTGCAGTGGTAAGAACACCAGATGTGGTGAAAACTTTGCAGAGGATTAAATTTTAAAAGCTTTTTTTTTTTTTTTTTTTTAATTTCATTGTATATGTACCTTATGCAGTGGATTAAATAATGTTCTGAGGTCTAACTTGAGACTTGGTTTTTGGTTCCAGACCGATACCTTCTACACTCTAAGTAAACATGGATGTTTTTCTTTTCAGTACATCTGAATCGATTTTTATTAATGTGCTGAGTGCTTTTATCTATCGCCCCATAACCTTTCATGTATTTTCTAATGTTGATGTCTGTCATGTAAATGACTGAAGGTATTTAATTTCATACATTAAAGCAGTACAAAATAACTTTTAAAACTTTAACACTCTGGACCCTCCAATGGCTTTACAATGGACTAAATAACTTCAGTAATTCGGGTCGCAGCAGGAAGTGATTTATGCTGCCCTGAAAAAAATGCCCCTTTAGTATGAATTAAAAACTTATTTCATAACGAGATGTCACTCGAAGTTTATACAGTATTCTTGTTTATGGCGAGTGTGTCCTGTTAATTATTGAAACATATTTTTATGATCCTTCCCTGATATTTTCTATATAAAAGCCCTCTGGGTCCTTATCAGCCATTGTTGGGTCCTTCTCCTCTGGGTGTGTCCAAACATTTGCTTGTTGCTCTGACAATGCAAAGAAAGTAAAAATAACATCATATTTAGTGTTTCTGTCCTGGGAGAATTTATTTGATAGTTAAAATGTATTTATGGAAAAATATAGAAACAAAAATAAACAAATCTGTTTATTGAAGTCAAGACTGTAGAACGGCACATGTGCAGAAAGAATATTTCAACAGAACACCAGTTCAAGCAACGACCGTCTGAGACACGGCTGCAGGGGAAAAAAGTTATTTAGTACTGCTTTAATACTGCCAAAACAGAAAAGGGTGCATGTGCTTATTATATACATGATTATGGCATGTTTTACCATGATGATGCAGTTTGCTAAAAACTGCACTTCAACAGCCCCACAGGAAAGATCTGCAAATTTTCTTACACATATTATACATCATAAAATGTATCCTTTTAAATTTATTATCACCAAGATGTCTTATTTAGTTAGTGTTAAATTAGTGTTTCCAGTTAGGGGTGAGTTCAACAGCAAAAACCACACCCCCTATAAAATGTCATTGGAAAGACATTGTGCTTAGACTTCATTCAGACTTTAATCTGTTTGGAAGACACACCCAATTTGTGCATCACAGTAGAGGTGGGAAAATACAACTTTCTGATTGGCTGAGGCTTCATCAAGCAGCCTTCAGGAGCTTCTACTCATAGTATCATGCACTAAGTGGGAGGGACTGCCAATCTTTCTTCAAGAACATTTTAGTCTATTCTTATTTTTTATTTAGAATATTTTATTGTTGCTGTGGCAGCAGTAGATCAGGAGGTAGAACTGGTTGTCCAATGATCAGAAGTTTTGAAGTTCAAACCCAGACACTTCAACTGCTTATGTATGAATGTTGGTTAGAGGGAAAATCTCTCACCCCTGTGTCTAAATTATTATTATTATTATTACTATTATTATGATGAAACACATTCTTGGCACTTTCTATATCTCACCAGGCTCGAGGAGAACTACATTGTGTGTGAGGGAGTTTGTTTGCCTCGATGTATCCTCTATGCTCACTATCTGGACTTCTGCAGGAAAGAGAAACTAGAGCCAGCCTGTGCTGCAACCTTTGGAAAGGTTATTTGTTTTTTTTCTCTCTCGTTCTTTGTTTTATGCATTATTGTTTTATTTATTACCACTTTAAAACCTGTAAATGTGGTCAAACTAAACTGTTTTGATGGATTTATCCATCCTGCTGTCACCAGACGATCCGACAGAAGTTTCCTCTTCTAACAACAAGACGACTCGGCACCAGAGGACACTCCAAGTAAAAACAAAATTACATTACAGAACAATTTAACAAGATATTTTTAATCTGCATTTTATCTTTATTTGATGTTGTATATTTGGTTAATATTTCACAGATATCATTACTATGGAATTGGCATCAAAGAGAGCAGTGCTTACTATCACTCTGTGTATTCTGGTAAAGGTTTAACCAGGTAACTTTGAATCTGATGTAAAAATTATTTCAGATAAATCACGGGTTTCTTTAATTCATTACATTTTTTCATCTGTTGAAGCTGCTGCTGTTTGTTCAACATCATGAGATATAAAAAGAATTTGATAATGTTCGCTCCTGGTGCACTAGGTTTTTCCACTTTTTAACAAATTAGAAAATTCTTGTTTACTTGGTTGCAGGTTTTCAGGAAGCAAGCTAAAGAATGAGGTAATTTTTACTCTACACTTTCCAAATTTAGAGGAATGTTTTCATATTACTTACCATTTACAGACAACACTTCACATCTCATCGAGTCTGAGTACAGATAATCAACATATCTGGGATTCACGGGGTGGATATCAAGATTAAGCAAAGAAAAATGGTGTTTTATAGGGCGGCTTCACCAGAAAATACTCCTTAAGCTCTAAAACTGGAACGTTGCTCCCAGACTTCCCTAATGCCCAACATCTTCTGCTGCAAGGGAACATCTCCAGAGAAAAGGTAACTGTTACTGTAAACAAACGAAAGAGTTTCAGGAAAAATTATTTTATTTCTTAATACCTGTTTTCTCCCAGGTGGACACTCTGATCATGATGTATAAAACACACTGCCAATGCATCCTGGATAACGCCATCAATGTCAACTTTGAGGAGGTGATCGTTTGCATCAAATGACTGTATTTTATTTAGTAATTAAGTTGCTGTGTGCACTTAAACTGATGTTTCTCCAGATCCAGAATTTTCTGCTCCACTTCTGGCAAGGGATGCCCGACCACCTGCTGCCGCTGCTTGAAAATCCAGTTATAGTCGACATCTTCTGTGTCTGTGACTCCATTCTGTACAAGGTTGGTGCGATTTGTTTGTTTCTCACATTTAACACTTGATCATTTATTTCCCAGAGATTTTGAACTAGACAAATTTCAGCAGCAGTAAAATACTACGCTCTGTATTTTATTATCTGAATAAACTAAAGACCAGTCTACAGATGTGTCGTGAGGTGAGCTTCAAGGCATGACATTCGTGCTGCTTTGACAATCAGTGTCTCTAAACCTTTTATCGCCGTCTTAAACACCTTTTCGGATACAAAAGTCAGAATAATTCTAAACTTTGAAGGCCTCATTGTGCCTTCAGGCACACCTAAAAAAAATCAACTTTGTGTAATTTCCAAGTATTTTCAAGTTCATTTTTTACCCTTCTCCTAATTTCATCATCTAAACAAGTGAAATGTTGTATGTTTTTCATGCAAATACAGTCAAAAGTGAAATCAGATTTTTACAGTAGTGTCTTCCAGATTTTCTAGACATGCCACTGCTGTAAAGTTTTAATGACATCCTAAAAAAAAAAAGCAGAACTCTAGATCTAATACAGATTGCAATAGATTATACTCCTGCTAAATTTGGATATTCAAATGGACAATTGGCTTTTCTGAGTCATCTTCATTAAAGGCAAAACTGTCAGGATCTGTCTCCTTGATATAAAAGGTGAATTATTAAATAAATTAACTGTTGTTTGAGAAAGTTTTGCAGTTTTAACCTCTTTATCTGAATTTAAACCCTCTTTTAAAACTTTGAATCCAAATTAAATGTAACTTATTTCAATGATTTCCTGTGATTGCATCCTAAAACCACTACCTCTAACCCTAATAATGAGTTGCTCTGCAGTAATGTGTATTTTTTCAGGTGTTAACAGAAGTCTTGATTCCTGCCACAATGCAGGAGATGCCAGAAAGGTTTGTTTTTCAAGTGTTTTTCCTCTTTCTTTACATGTTTAAACAGTTTCATGCACAGAAATCTTAGTTAGATTATGTTTATCAGCCTGTTAGCAGATATCAGAAACTTTGCCAAACACTGGGAGCACTGGTTAGCCTCATCTCTAGAAAACCTCCCAGAATGCCTTGCAGCTAAGAAGCTCCCCATAGCACACCGCTTTGTTTCCTCCCTGAAGAGACAGACCTCTTTCTTACACCTGGCTCAGGTAATCTTTAATAATGATTGTAATCTAATTTAATTTCTCCAAATGGTACGTGACAGTAACTCATCATCTCTGTAACGTTCCAGATAGCCCGGCCAGCACTTTTTGACCAGACTATAGTGACCGGCATGGTGCTGGATATTGACAAAGTGGATCTTAACAGCATCATCTCACAGCCTCTGCTCAGCACGTCGGCTGCTGGGGATCAGGACTCGGATATTTACTCTGAGTGTGAGTAAATGTTTGATTTTTAATTAGAAGCCATAATCACATGAAGCAGATCTGCACACAAACACGAAAAGACTTTTGCTTTGATTCAGATGTTCCTTTTTTCATAATAGTTTCCCTTTCTAGAAGAAAATAAACACATTTTGTGTGGAAAACATTTTATGGTGAAAAGAGTCTAAATAAATGATGAAATCAACACCAAAAAACTAAAACCTTTTCTCCTGATGCCTTTTTCTGTCTTTTTCTTCCCAGATGATTCTGTCACTGTCTTTCAGGAACTGAAAGAGCTGCTGAGAAAAAATGCCACAGTGGAATCGTTCATTGAGTGGTTGGACTCTGTGGTTGAGCATAAAGTCATCAAGGTGTAACAGCTGTTCTTTCACGTGTCCTTGTATTTGAGTAAACACAGACTAGACGGTTCTGCAGATGAGCAGTTTTTTCATGCTCTCTGTGTGTCGTCTTCAGCCTGGGAAACAGAGTGGTCGATCTCTGAAGAAGCGAGCTCAGGATTTCCTCCTTAGGTGGAGCTTTCTTGGTGCCAGAGTGATGCACAACCTGACGCTCAACAATGCCTCTAGTTTTGGTAAGTCATCCTGAATATCTTTGTATCAACAGTTATATGGATATTTATTCCGTAATTCACCCAATAACTAAATGTTTTTTTGATGTTTTAATGGTATTTTAAAGTACCTCTGACACATGACTTTTATGCTATTTTACTACTTTATGTCAATCAATTTTACATTTGCACCAGGATACTCAAATTTCTAGTAATAAAGTCTCAAATATGCATATTTATGGAATATCGCTGCACAATTTTGAGGAAGGTTCATTTACCGGAAGTGACTAAGTGCAGTATCAGGAGATGTAAATAAAGTGTTTTAATGACAGTAAATAGAGAATCAGATAAAAAATCAGTGGTTTCTGAGTGTTTGTCTGTTTCTGAATGAGAAATGAACTCAGGAGACGAGATGATGTGAAAAGAACCAGTTTTGATGCTCACAGCTGAATATGTTTGAGCTGAAATCAGTTCCACAGGGTTGAAGTCCTGCTGATCAAACACAGTCAGTCTCAGTGTCATTGTGGATGTAAATCAGTAGCTACGTTTACATGCGCCAAATTTCCCCAATCTGATTAAAATCTTGGTCGATCTGAATTCCCAAATCCCTGTTTACATGGACACTAACTGAAATGATCTGATCATGCCATGAGTACACATGCACCAAGCACTCAATCAGGTTAAATGAGTTGAGCATGCGCACAGCGAGTTGTCTTTCCGGGGGAAGAAAAAAAAGTAAACAAACTCCGTCCTTTCTGCACGTCTTTCCCGCCCCATCGTGTGCTCGAGCTGACTCACGTTATCCCCAATATGAACCTTCTGCAGGTGATTACCTTTATGTTTGGGTTTTTACTGGTCGCATTAACCAAGCTAGAGGCTGAATACATATTACTACTGCTCCTCCACCACAGGAGAGGAGAGCAGGATGACAGGATGACTGCACCAGCAGACCACTTCTGTTTACTTCCCGCTATGTTTTCTACTTGAGTCTGCGAAAGTGGAAAGACGTCACGCTGAAGTTGTACGCATGCGCAAAGGGCTCTTTCACCCTTTCTTTCCGAATGGGTGTGTACATGCACGTCTATCCGAATGAAGATCGGACAAAACCACCCCTCTCGATCGGAAGTAAATTTCTTTCGGATCAGGCTGCATCGGATTAAATGTGCTCATGTAAACGTAGCTAGTGTTACAGATAAACAATGAGAACAAAAGAAGAAGAGAAAGAGGAAGAAAAGAGACCAAAATCTGCCTAGAAATCTCTCATGGAGTTATTAGTCATATCTGGTGGAACTGAGAGTATTTCTTTCTCTGATTATGTTTTTACAGACTGTAAATATTGTGAATAAGACAAATCATAGGTGTGAGAGTGTGTGTGTTTGTGTGGTGACAGCTGTAAAATAAGTTCATGATGCGTCCTGACGACAGTAGCATGTTTCAAAGCCACAGAAAGATCCTGTTGATCTGAGTGAGAAGTCGTTCATTTCAAACTCCAGTCACTTTTTCTTTAGAACATTCACGTTGTTCAGCTCAGAACTCTGCGTGTTGAGAGTGAGACATTCAGAAAAGAGGATTTCCACCCGGTTCTTTCTGCATATTGCTGCTTTTTTTCTGTGCAGTATTGGATTACAGTTTGTGTTGTTGGTAGAAATGATATTTGATGTTTAACTCGTGTCTCTGCTGAGTGAAAATGACTCGAGCTGTACAGATAAATCTTTCCATGGATCAAACTCCAACCCTCTGAGTCAGAACATCTACGTTTGGTCCTCATCAAATCTTTTATTTCTGTGTAAGTGATGTCATCATTCTCTGGGTCTGATTTAGGGAAACACATTAATGAAGCAGTGTTTTATCAATGACTTCTGGTTTCATAAGTCTTCAAAATTGAGACTTGCCTGAACCTCATAAAAACATTCACAATTGCCTTATCCATGTCAAACACACAAACTTGCACCAGGTTTCATTAAAGAAAGTTATAATGTTTTAATTTAATGCTAAATGTTTTATTGAGACATTGTAGCTTCTTGTTTTTTGAAGTTGCATATTTTTGTAGAGTCTCCACTGGCATGATGTTTTACCTGCTACTTATCTGTTTTTATTAACACTGAGCAACATTACTAAACGTCAGACTTTAATCAAATTTAAACCGACCCGTTGGTTCCTGGCTTCCAGAAAATGTAAATGAAGTAATATAAAAAGCCCACGTGAACAGAGGGACATGCAGGTTTGCTACAATCCAGCTGAAAGCAGATTGCTACAATAACATCATAAATTGTGATGGCCAGACTTGCTTTGATTACACAGGGTCTTATCTGTGGTTCATGCACTCTCTGTTCAAACACACACACACACACACGGGCCACGCATGCATGAATAAACAATGACCATTTGGTGGGTTTCACTTCTTCTGAAGTCCCAAAGCTCAAATACGAATCAAGCAGGTCAAACAAAGTGCTGCTTGGTCCTAAAGGTCAAACAAGAAAAGTAAAATCTCAGCTGTTTACAGTTTGATACGTGAGAAAAGATTTAAACCATCTCTAAACATCTTATCTATATTTTAATGATGACAGGTTCCTTCCATCTGATTCGAATGCTGCTAGATGAGTACATCCTGTTGGCTCTGGAAACCCAGTTCAACAATGACAAGGAGCAAGACCTGCAGAACCTGCTGGATAAATATATGAAAAATGCAGGTAAAACAACACACAGGCGAAACTTAGTTTAAAATTTAAAGTTTTGCACACGTCCGGGTCTATTGGTTAATGTTGATTAAACGTCTGAGTTAAGCCAAAATGTTCTTAGTAAAAAAAAGCTCCTGCACATGAAGTCTGATCTATAATTCTAATTGATCACTCCTTAGACCCTGACCCGAAAACAATTTGTTGATGCCCATGTTTATATACCTCATTGATTGAGTTCCACCTTTGTTTAAACCACATTTCTGAAAATATTAGTATAGTTAATAATCTTTATATTAAACTACATTCTCTCATCGTTTTATTTGCAAACCTTTTTTACTCCTTTTTACTAGCTGCTAATGTTGCTATACATCGGGTCTAAAAAAATCTATATGATCAGACAGCAAATTAATTGTAATTGAACTGAAATGAATTGAAATCAGTGTTTACAATCAGCATTGAACTCCAGATTTGTTACCTGCTTACAGACTCAGTGATTTACAGACTTTATCTCCTACATGTTTGGAGCTGACTGTGTCTGATATGAATAAAGTGAAATGTAGCAGAATTGCTGTGTTAGATATGACAAAATCGTCATTTTTATTCAACTGCTGTCTAATAATGATCCTACTGTGTTAATGAATGATCATCAGCATCACATCCTTTCTGAAGTCTGACCTGTTATCGTGTTTGTATTTCGCCAGATGCCAGCAAAGCAGCTTTTATGGCATCACCCAGTTCCTGCTTTCTAGCCACTCGCAACAAAGTCTCTGCTTCCTCCGACCAATCAGTGAAGAACGAGTCTTTGGGAGAACACACCTACGTGCCTCTGTCCACCAATCAGCAGCAAAGCCTAGAAACAAAAACTGTTCTCTACCAGGGAAGTGACACACCAGGGTTCAATGCTTCAGGTAAAATATATATAACTTTAAAAAAATAAACATTTTTAAATGAGAGGCTGGCGGACTCAGTTTCAAACAGTAGGAGGTTGGGGAATTTTTAGAAAATCCTGTCTTCAGTTTTTAAATTTGCTCTTTTTCCTTTCTTTTACAGTATGTTCAACTATCAGGAATAAAAGTACAAAATCTAAAATCAGCTGATTTTAAACAGTGTTTGGTCCTTTTATCCACTTCAGTTGATGTTTGATAATATAAAGTCACATTTTTAAATTTGAAGTTAAGAATGCAGAACATTTTTGGTTTTCATTTTCTTTTGAACAAATAGAATAATTACATTTAATTGTGTAATAATTCATTTCAATTAATTTAAAAATGTTTGAATCGAAAATTTTTTAATTATCATTAAAATCAGTTTTTTCGGAACTGGTTTGTCCTACTGACTGTTTTAATGTGCAGAAAATAGTTTTTTTCCTTTAGTTTTTTCTTTGTTTATATGACTATTAAGAATAAAAAGACAAACTTTAGCTTTATGTATTTAACAGATTTTAAACATTAGCTACATTAGAAAAAAACTAACTTGAAAATTGTGTCAAATTTATGCAGATTTTACAGCTTTTCACCCGCAGTGACTTTTTTATATTTTATTTGACGCTGCTGAACTTGCTGGTGCTCATGGAGTTTCATTGCGTACTTGATGATTCAATAAATGCTTGTTCTGTTGTCTTTATCCTCTCTCAGGTGGTCCGATGGACTTCTCCCAGGTCAGTGCTCCCCTCATGACTCCTCCCATCTCTCCAGCTGCGTTAGTTCACCGAAGCTCCGTCATCAACCAGGGGCCCATGGCGGGGAGGCCCCTCACATCCTCCTCTCCCTCCTCCTGCTCCTTCTCCTCATCTTCCTGCCTCCCTTCTCTCAGCGTCATAACCCAGCCTAGCCCCTGCCCGTTGTACCCGGAGACCCTGTACCATTGCTTACCTCAGACCAGCACTAGTTATTTTCCTCCAGCTAGTGGCTCCTCAGGTCCAAACTACCAGACTGCTCTCAGGTCAGATTAACTCAAAACTGAAGCCATTTCATGTTTTTGTTAAATTTATATTTAGGTGTTGAAGTTAATAATCAGTTTTAAAAGCTTAACATGTTAGAAAAACATATTGATGTTGATGAAACACTGTTTAGAATCATGTTTACTGACTTATCTGGATTTAGGAAGGAAACTTTATTTATATAGCAGACAAAAGAAACTACAAAGTTATTTACAATAAAATTAAAAGATAATGTAAAATACAATAATAGAAATAATATAGAAAAACAGTAAAGAGTAATGATATTTTTTTTTCTAAATAAAATAAAAAATTAACTAGTATTTATTTAGTTTTTAAAGAAAAAAAACAAAAAGTTACTTTGCAAAAAATCGCCCAAATAATGTGAAAATAAACTGGCTAAAATCAGACCTTCGTTTCAAACTTCTGATCATCTTATTGTCTGAATGTTCATTTCATTCTGCTTTTTCAGATCTCAGATTCAGAACCCGTGTCTGACTTCAGCTCAGTCCCACTCCTCTCCAGTGGCCTGCCACCTCTCTCGGTATCCGTCTGTCAGTGATCAGGTCCTAAATAAAGACATCTTCTACAATCATCTTCCTGCATCGATCCATCACTCCTCCAGCAGCTCTGACTGCTCCCTCATTCCTTACGGCTCTGCGTTGCAGCCAACATCTAGCTACACTCCTGGCTCAGATCCGGTTCAGACAGAACAAGGACTGGACCAGCAAACTGCGCCTCAGATTCTGGATTCTGCTGAGGGGTTTGGTTTTGTGGGAGCTGGATTGAACCTTGCTGGTGTTGGATGTCAGGGACAGACGTACGCCATCACTGGACACAGCGGTAAGAAGAATGTAATGTGAATGTTTAAATTCTTTCCTCTGATCTGAGGGTGTTTTATTTAAAACCAAACATGTAAACTACAGAGAAATGCGTTCAACTGTGCACTCAGTAGAGAGCGATAAACATAGGAACAGTGACATCGGACAAAAAGTTTTCCTTCTGAAGCAGGTTACTATGACAACAGCAGCTACTTGGCCAGCCAGCACGTGTCCGTAATCAGCAGTGTTGGAAGTCTTCGCCCCTTCCCATCAGCGTTCTCTGAAGTCCAAGACCCGCTGAACATCCTGGATGAACCAGGAAGAAAAGCAACAGGAAGTTTTTTCAGCGAAACAGAAACTGGACCAGGTCAGTACCAGGATGTGGAGGTGTGATGAGAGCAGCTCAGTTTGACAGGAAGCAACACGATGCTGTTGTCTGATTCAGAAAGAGATGATTTTTTTTAAACAGTGGAATATTTCATTTTTAATGTTTGATATTTCTTGGATGTGGATAAAAAAATTTTAATGACGTTAAACAAAACATTGTGTTTTTATTCACAGTCTATTCAGTGTCACAACTTTTTTTCTACAGTTTAACTTGTCTGTCATCATCTCCTCAGATCATTCCCTCCCCTCATCAGGATGTGCTCCCTGCATGTTTGGACTCTCATCTCCATTCAGCTCACAGGACAGTCTGATGTCTCAACAGCGTGGGACGGCATCCTCAGAGGTACAGAACCTGGTGTCCTCACTGCCACCCATCAATACTGTGTTCATGGGCGCCGGAGGAGTTCAGTGACTCTGATGCTCAAAGGGATCAGAACCTGATATTTTGGGCTAAAAGGAACACAGACAATCGAGGATCATGACTGAAACGTCTCAAGGTCATTCAACTTTAACAGCACAGCGGAAAAATCTGCTGAAGCAACTGAAACACCATTTTTACAGTAACATAAAACATTACAACAGTTTTATCTAAAGTTTCAAAAGAAAAACTTTAATTTATAAATGAATATCAATGTTTATTATTATTATTATTATTAGGTCTCGTTTACTGATTATTTTTGTTGAGGAAGTTTCTTCAGCTCGGAATGCTTCCATTTCTCCTGTCAGTAAATAAAACAGTGACTGTGACTCTATACCATGAGAAAAATACCTGGTTCATCTTGTTGTCGTTGTAGCTTTAAATTAGATTTTTTTTATATTGATATTCTTGACAACATTTCAGAGTCAGTGCTTTCTGTTTTTGTGTCTGGAAGACTCCCAAACACAAAGCGTCTGGGTTTTCCCTTCAGGCTTTGTGTAAACAAAACAAAGTGAAAGACAAGTGAAGGACTCTCATGGGAGACAACTTATCTGATGAGGATGAGACATCCGATGTCCCATTTGTGACATCTCTGTGTGGAGTTTTGTTTTTATCATTACAACATGCTGAAGATCAAACAGGCACCTGAAATATTCTCAGTCTTTAAGGCCTTTTGTCTCATTTATTCTTGAAAACTTTCTTTAAATCTGAATCAGCCAGAACTTGAAGAAGTTCCTCGTTACAGTCCAGATGTTCTATTCAACGTTCCTTCTCTTAAGAGTTTAACAGAAGACAATTGAACCTCTTTTTCTGGTTTCTTGAAGATGTTTCATGTCACATCTGAAAGGCGTCTCATTTTTCTGATCAGGAAACAGTTCGTCAGCAGGATGAATCCCAGTGACTCAGAACTTTCATCTGATTCACTAAACACACACAAGTCATTGTAATAAAGTGCAATTGCAGTTTCTCTTTGACCCTCTTTATTTTTTCTCTGGAACATTAGAGGCAGATATGACTCAGATAAAAGTGTTTATTTAAATGTTAGAGAACAAACAGATGGAAGGGGGGGGGTTTGTTTAAGGTGGAGGACTTCAGTATAAAAGCTTTTAATGCTGACCTTCGTCAAACTCCTGCCTCCTCATCACGACTCCAGCTTGGACCAGATGGAACGTACCAGGTAGGTTATCAGTTTATGATGCAGACTGTAAATTTTATATAAGATTTCTATATTTTATGAGCATATGTGCTTTCAGATGTATTTACTGACTTCAGGATATTTGACTAACATTTGGATGAAAAGTTTAGAACAAGTTTGTGTTTTCACATTCAAGCATCTTTTATCCTGATTTTTCTGCAAAAGGTTCCAAACTTTTTTTAATGAGGTCAGTTTAGTGGAGGGACTTTTCACTGATGAACTAATTAAGTAAAGAAAGAATCAAACAAGTATTTCACTTTCTGTCAGTATACAAAAACAACTAAATATTAAGAATAATTTTTGATAATTATCACAACATAAACACACTCTGACACTTGTTGTTATTTCTAACATTGCTGAAAATCTGTAAAAAGCGGAACTCTTTTAGTAAATCGTGGTGACACAGACCCCCCCCCCCATTGGGGTTTATTCGTTATCTACTCGGGTAAAAATCCATTCAGGTGCAGCAGTGCAGGAACAGATGGCGGCGTATGTAATGATTACAGAATCCCCACGTTAAAATACTTTAATTACTAAGTCAATAGTGCCTGCAACAATTGCTGGAGCTTCAGTGTAAAAACAACAGAAGGCAGAAGACAAACTTTGGGCCAATGTTTAACCAGCACGTTGGACGGGATGCAGCTTGTGTTTCTGCTGCAGGTAGTTTGAATGTTAAACCAGTTCTGTTCACTGAAAATTAAATACCTGCTGAGTTTTAACATGAATGTAATTTTCAAGGCTATAACTGACATCCAGTCAGAAGATCAAGCTGGAATTATTTTATCTACAACAAGAAAACCTGAAATTACCATAAACATAAAGAGAAACATATTAAAGCTTTAGATTTTCTTTTCAAAGGATGTTTAGGGATTTTAATTGACTCAGTGCTAGTGAATATTTACATAAACAATTTTTGAAAACACTTTTCAACCACGTTTTGTTGTGTAGACACTTTAATTTTTTAAATGAATTTTTATCTATTAATCAACTCATTTGAAAATTGATTTCAGTTTCAGTCAAAATATTGCGTACACAACTTATTTACTGACTTCTATTTGAAACGAACTAAACTGGCAAAAGAAATACAATGGCATGTTTTTGTTCCTGCAACTAACTTTTTCTTATTTTTAAAATTTTCTGCTTTTACTTAATTTTAATGTTGTAATGATCTTTTTTTATTTTTCTTTGCATTACTCTTATTGTATTTAGTTGTTTTGCACTATAAACATTGGAGTCAATCTAAAAATAAATCATGCAAAACATGACTTGAGATGCAAAATACAAATGAACGGATGAACGACCAAAACAACACAAACATTTTAGGAATCATCAGATTCACAAAAGCATGTTAGAAAACGCAGCATCTTCTGAAATGCCTGATGTAAATGAAAAGAGAAATGTGCCTTTAAAGAGCAACGAAAATGTTCACATTTCACAACAAAAAATGAAACAGTATCTAAAGAAAAAATCCTTTATGCAACATTTAAACTATTGAATTACCGCTCAGTCTAACAGAGTGATAAACTCTCAATAACAGAGTTAATTCTTCATGTGTAACAACAGCAGGTGTTTCCCACCAGGTGACACTAAAACACTGATACTGACTTTAAATCTGAGCAGAATTACTGACCTGCAGTTAAACATTAATTGTTTTTTCTGTTCGGAAAAATCCTCAAGCAACATGAAACAGTTAATTGTATTTCTTCATGTTAAAATAATGACACATGAGACATAATGTGCATGTCACTAATACGAGTTCTAACATATTTTCACAAGCAAATTATTATTGTATAATTCATATATTTATTCAGTTAGTTAAAATGTTTCTGAAAAGTTAGAATTCAGAGATATTTTTCTTTATTTCTTTGTCCCTAATGTGCTTTGTGCATTTAGACAAAAAGTAAAGGACTTAAAATAAAAAGCAGCAAATAATTTAAAAATTTTAAGTAGTCAAGGGCACTAGAATATAAATGAAATGCTAATAAAAAGAAGGAATGCTTAGAAAAGAGACAAACTTTGACTGCAATGCCCCCAAAATAAAGGCTTGAGGAAAAACATCTCATTGACATTGAATCCAGAGAGTTCTGTTTATTTGTTTTTTGCTTTGTTTTTTATTTACAAAGCTTTATGAAGAATTTTCATCTAATGCTGCTAGAATAGTGTTCAGTCTTGAGCAGTGTTCATGTGCCTTTATATCTTGTTTCCAAGGAGCCAGATTTTTCTTTGTTTTTTAAAATCTTGATCAGTAAGTCTTCAGGCTTTCTGAAGGTCTTTCAGCTTTTCTTTGACTTTGGCTGCTTTTCACTGAAAGTATAACTAAACTAGAAATATTTAAAAACTTTTGCACAGCACTTTAGCCTTAAAATTATTTATGAAGAACCAAATGGATTATAATGTCTGATATCGTAGGATTTCTAAGAGCAAACCTGTGAATTATCTTGATGCTGTTTACTTCAAAACAGATCAGTGATTGATTGGTCAGGCCTGTTATTTATTCAGTGGATAACAGATCTTCAGAGTTACTGGTTGTGAAAACATGCAGATGGAGATTAATATTAAACACCAGGTCTTCAGTAAAGAGATTTTGTTGTGTCAGTGAGAAGCAGGTGGTGCTAATTTAATGCCTGGTTGCATGTGAGCTTTGACCCTTTTGGCTTTCCATATATAATTGTGGACTCTGTTCTGCTATGTGCATCAGCGTGATGGATCCACTGAGCTTTAAGGACAAAGAGGGATTTGGAAAGATGGTTGAAACAAAAAAACTGCTATTGTTTCAAATCTAAAGAAAACAGTAAAAAGTAAAGTTCCAGTTGAAAAAGACAAATTGAGACGTTACACAGTTACACCAGTAGTTATAAAAGAGCAAATTTTACTACCACAAGCTGGAGACACTAATACTGTTAAAGTGACCAGAGTTTTCACAATGTGATGTGATTTCTGTTGTTTTTGGTTTTTGTCTCAGATTTCGTGGCATTGTTGTTGTTTTTAAAATGAATTACTAGAGAATCAGATTCATTAAAGTTAGTAATGTGATAATACAGTTTGGTTTCTTTGCTTGGATTGAAATTTATTGTTGTGGTTCTAAAAAGTTGATTGAAATTTTTGTTTTCTTTCTTTCTTTTTTAATATAATCAGAGGTTATTTAAAAAGTCAGTTTTTAATGTTCTAAAAAAATACAGTTTATATTGATTTTATAAAATCACTGTCCAAAGGAGCAGTCTGACAAAATCTTATAAAAACTGTCTTTTTACTTGACACAATAAATTACCAAGAATATTTTGAAAACAATAAATATTAGGAGTCTATATTTATTATTTATTTTAGAGTAAAGGAACAATTACTCATGTTTTAGACCGTTTGAGGCTGGGAAATGTTTCTGTCTTTGACAGGGGGCGTGGCATATAAAGAGTAAGAATGACTTGTAACTGGTAGGAGATGAAGAATTAGTACCTGTTTAGCTCCATCAGAGATCACATGGTTTATATTTACCTTCGTCATTGGACAGCAAAACATTCTTTGTTAGTTGTTTCTTCTAAATGCAGTAAGTTTCCCTCTAACTGTTTTTGTGCTTTGCTTCACGCTTTACAAATCATCAGGGTGACAAACCTGCTTCTGCTGATTCTAGAAATATAAACAGAACCAAGCAACACACTCGAGATTCATGATTCTGTAAACTGCTGTCCAAAATAATAGCATGAATTATCATGTTGGTGTTACATACCTAAATAATTCAGTTACTACTAAAGTTCAATATAACTTTTCAGCTCAATAAATCATGTTGTGTGTGGATATACAGGAAACAGCAGCCATAAGTGAGCTTTAGACCATTTTTTTACCCACACACAGAAATACATTCTTACAGGATAAAAGAAACAAACTATTCACTGCTGCCGACCCTCCTGCACAGAGAAAACAAAAGATTGTATAAAAATCTTTAGTGGCTTCTGCTCTTATAAACCTTTTCCCTGACTCCACTCACCTTGGCAAGACTGACATTAATGAGACTCCTAATTACGTCCTCAGTTTCTCATCAATAGGCTGCACTGAAGAGCTTCACATCAAAGTTGAATTAAATGTCTTCGATAGAAATGTGGAAGCTCTCTACTCTTCATTGTCTGAGTTCTGTATTACTTCTCACGGCCTTCTGATTAGTTTATATATATACACACACACACACACAAAATAATCTTTCACACTTTAAGGGTGTATTTAGCACAGGAATGCTTTAAGACATATTCCTGATGTCGATACAAACTTAATAAAATTGCTAAGTGTTAAATTCAAGTGTTTTCTTTAGCGAAATGCCGCAACACGGCACGTCAGTATAAGCATGTCAAGAGACGACTTTAAGACACAGAATGCATGAAGATGCAGGGAGAACCATATATTATGATCTGTGATCTCTTTAACCTGATAGTGTCATGGTATGTGGTGAAAAGACTCGGGTCTGGCCGGACTCCAGGTCACGAAGGGATACAGAACATAAAAATACAGGTTGCAAATTGCAAAAACAAACATTGATGAGGCAGCAAAAAACAACATACAGGAATCCAATTTATGAATAAAGAACAAGGAGCAAATAGTAAAACTAACCAATGAAATGATCAAACTGAGAACTTCAGGACAGGTGAGAGGGGAAACTGGAGAGGAAGAGCAATCAGCAGGATGGTGAACAGGTGTGGTGAATTAAACAAATCACAGAGGAGAGAAAAGACAACAGAGAAATCACAGGGAATTAACTAGTAAAGATGAAGCTTTGTGAAGCACTTGTGCTTTTCATCCAGTTGTTTAAAGGCAGAATATGTAGAATTTTCAATATGCTTTTTAAAGATAAAGTTATAACATAATTAGAGAGCTAAACATGTTGTTTGCTATAATTCCATATGTGATTTATTTTTATTTTTAAAAGTTATTGATCTTGTTTTAAATCTTTTGTCGGTCCAGCAAACTACTAGTACCTTTTATCTGCCACTAGTTTGAGTATAAGCCAGTTTTTGGCCGAGCTCCTAATCTACTGCTCAAGGCTCATTCAAGGTCATTGAGTCTCTTGAATGCTGCCGCTTTGTGTGATGGAGTGAGGTATAATACTCATTTCTGCCACCTTGTTGTGGTTAGTGGAAGTGACAGGTTGTAATATTGCTCAATACTGTCACCTGGTGTTGGAAATAAAAGCCATTATTTTCTACATTTGGGCTGAATTGTAGAGTGCTGCGTTTTCTCGGTGGCCCCATTCAGCTGACAATAAATAACAGGCTATGTGAATATAATGAAATGGCTTTGTTTGAATCTTTACATTAAATAAGTGACTGTCAGGACTATTTCCTGATATTCACAGCAGTGTTTTGCTTTGTTTTACACTCTGAATGGCACACAAGTGCAATATTTCCTGAATCAGTTATGTGGTCCTGCTCCCTCATGAGGCTTCAAACGTCACCACCCCTTGATGGATTCTTTGCGAAAATTTATGTGGGCTTTGAGGCCTTCCTGTGGAAGGATACAGAGGGACAAAACAATCAGAACAAACCCAAAGAGAAGGACAGGAACTGAAACTATATAACCTAATGCATAAAATACAAGAAACAAGGAGACTAAAGTGCTGAGGCAAACAAAATCCCCAGAAAACACTGTTGCCCTTTAGTGGTCTTGAGAAACTGAAACTGTCCAGATGTAGTGTTTACCAAGAGACCAAGTTCTAGAAAGCGGTCCGCAACATGTCAACACTTGAGTTTTGACCTCTGTAAACAAGATTCTGAGGCTTATTCAGCCTCTGCTGAGTCAATGAGAAGAAAAACAGGAAAGTCGCTCATCTATTATCACAACATGCCAGTTAAACCCACACACATTCAGCCTTTAACTCATCCAAGGTAAAAGTCTTTGTGGAGTTAATTGCTTCTTGTATTTGTCCAAATGGATACAAACACAAAGCATCTTGCTATATGTGTTAAAACTTTGTTTTATTTGTTCTGCTTTTATAATCTAACAATTTATAAAGAAAACCCAAGAGAATTTACAAGCTGATACAAAGACTAAATTCACACGTCATAGTCCGGTGGACTTGGTTCAATCGGGGACCAAAGTTTCAACATTGTTGCTGTTTTTAGTTGGTGCAGTTTGGATTCACACATGTAATCGAATCACTCCAGAGCTCGTTTCAATCGAACCAAGACCCACTTTTTTAAGCAGACTAGAGTTCGGTTGTTTGGTCCGAATCAGAGTTCGATCACACCTCCCCAAACGAACCGGACTTTCTGTGCAAACAAACTAGAGCTCGATTAAAGCGGACTAAATAGTGCTGGTGTGAATGCACACTAAAACTCATGTATGTTTAGTAAGATGATCTAAAATGGATCTAAATGCTTAAAGTTACAGCATGATGGCTGCAGACACCAGCTCAGCTCAGACCCCAGTCGGCTAAGGCAGAAGGCCGCCCATCCTGAGCCAGATTCTGCTAGAGGTTTCTTCCTGTTAAAAGGGAGTCGTTCCTTTCCACTGTCGCCAATCGTGCTGCTCAGAATGGAGGGTTGCACTGAATTAACAATTCAGCCCAATCGGCTGGTTCCTTAGATAGAAAATGTTTTATTATTAATTGGTTGATTTTTCTGTGAAGTGCCTTGAAATGACTTTGTCATGAACTGGCGCTTTATAAATAAATAAACTTGAAACCAGGAGATAGTTTAGTTTTTAGCCACGTTAGCTTGACCTTTGCCATGTTGGCGCCCTTGGTGAGATTATGGTTTACTTTTAATTTTTACTTCGAGAAGACTGAGTGTCTGATCATAACCCCACAGATCATGGGTCATTTGATCAGGCAACAAATTGTTCATTTAAATTTTGTCATCAAGTCAAAGCTCTAATTTTTGGCCAGAAAAATGTCACTTGAAGGTCACTCCAAATAGCTGGTCCAAAAATATCTTTGAGGTGGTTATTTATGCTTCTATTTGCTCTTGTTTATATTGTTGTAATGCAGCCTGATTGTTGATTGTCTTCAGTTGCAAGAGGAGGCGCTCACAACACTTTGTATTAATGTCTTTGCTCTGGTCTCCTGTTAATCTAGAAATCCATGTTAAAATCCTGATTATAAATTTTAATGGCTCTGTACCGTCTGACATTACTAAACTGTTAAAGTCTAATCTTGAACCTCAGATCTTCAAGAATCAGAAAAAACCTCACTCCTTTAGTTCTGTTACTTTTCAAGCGGCCACTAATAATTATAATCTTAAATTTTTTGGAATGAAATTTACTTTGATTAATTTCCAGTTTAATGTGACCCAGCATTTGTTTTTTCTTCTACATGAAACATGTTCACTTCTTATGTCCTTGTTCAGACAGGCTGTTGGAGTTTTTATCTTTGTTACAGATATTCAGTATGGTTGTTGTTTTTTTAATCTTTGATACGTATATTTTATACTTTATAAACTCCTGTGAATTGAAATAAATTGTTCCAACTTTATTTTAGGGAAAATGGGACTCCTAATGCCAAATTTAGTCTACCCCTGTGTTAAATCGATGGAAAAAAACCATATTTATATTTATGTATTATATATATTTTTTTGTTCATGTAAACCTCAAACCTTCAAGAGGATCTGACAGTCAGATAACTAGGACTTCATTAGCTAATACTTTTAGAATGATAATTTGGTAGCAGGTTGACAAACATCTGGTTTCCTTTTTTTTTCATAAATAACATTTATGGTATAAATGTCTGGTTAATACCTGTAACCTAGAGCTTGGGTCTGTTTTGGGACAAATGACAAAGGAGGTCATCTACTTTCTCTGTGCCCAGATTTACCAACATCTTAAACTTTAAATGTAATTAGATGTTTACAAAAACATATTTGTGTGAATTTAAGAAGCAGATCGACATGAGTTAAATAGCTGGTAGCAGTAAATCTCCCAAAAAACTAAACTTACTGCTTCAGTATCAGCAGATTTTGGACTAAATTCTTTCCACCAGGATGAAAGTTACTGAATTCAGATGCAGGATTTTTGTTGATAATTTTACTGTCTGTGCTAAATCATCAGTATTGTAATGGATCTTTGGGTTTAAAGAGCAGATGTTTTCATAGGGACAAACCTTTTCAGGAAGCGAACTGAAAAGGGGAACCAGAGGAGTCAGAGGCAGGACTACAAGTTTTTCTCTTTTTTTTCATTGAAAAAGGTTCAAGGACCTTCACTACAAACCTGATCCAAAATATAAAAAGACAAATTGCACTCTGAGGAAAAATCTCACCTGAGAGCAGGACAAGAAATCAACCAACTGAAGGACAGCCATTCAGCTCCAGCTGAGCTGCAAAGGAGACGGAAGTTCTCCAAAAAATAAAAATATTTTGTGCAGCCCGACAACCAGCTTTAGATAGAAAGGAGACAAGATGGGGANCATAGTTAGTGAGGATGAAGACACGTCAGCAAAATACTAAATATAGTCTCTCATTAGGTCCAAACAAAGAAATGAAACCGACTAATACACAGACACCTCTGAGAAAGGTTCCTTAAATAGAATAAAAACTATTCACCTGAATGTTGTAAGATCCTGGAAAACTGATTGAATTATTTAGGGAAAAAAACATTTAAAATAAACATTAAAAGGTCACAACTACAACAGTTTGATTTATTATCAACTAATATAAATCAGGTTTTGTTAAATCTCAGTTATCTGGCTTATCTGAATTTCAGGCAAGTTGATAGCTGCTGAAATATTTAACATTTTAAGAAGTTTTTTGACTTTCTGCAGCATCTCATTCAGAACCAAAAACCTTTGCCCAAGCAGTTAATTTACTTTATTGAATATTAACTGTAATTTCAGGGTAAATCTGGTTTTCAAGACCCCAAGTGTTTCAACTCACAAAGTAGATGTTTGAAATGTTCTTCAACAATTAAACACTGCAGGTAGAATGCATCATAAATAATAAAAAATGGTTTTATTGTGCCTCCTGGAAGGTAACAAGGAAAGCAGCAGTCCCTGACCAAGAGGCAGGTTCACTCCGGACCAGTCACCATCCATCACACTCACATTTTAAAAATAGTGTTTTTTTTTTAAATCAGAAAACTTTACATACAAGAGACTGACACACTTGCATCATGATAAAATCCACATGGTCTGATGTTTAACTGGTTTGAATTTCCTCCATTTGAACTCTGATATTAATTAACTTCAATCAAAACTTAATATGAAACATTATAACTTGGTTTTATCATCACTCATCATGCTCAGGGGACTTAAATTTGAGTCAAAATAAATATGTTTAAATAAAGTGGTTTCAGCTTAGGAAAGGGTTTGGTCAAAGAAAAAAACAAGAACTTGAAAAATGTTTTATTACACAGTGTAATCATGAAGAAGGTAAATAAGTTTTACCTTGAGCTGACAGTTTTCAAAGACAGATTAAATCTCTTCTATAGAGACGGAAAACAGACTGCTCTGTATTTCTGAAGTTAATTTAGCTGTTAGAAATTTCTTCGAAGAATAACACACAAATATCAATTAAAAACTTTCTTTGCTGCTGACATAAACATGTGAACAGTCTATAGCCGAGATTTTATAAAACATAAGAGGATTTACTCATGTGACTGTTGGTGTTACTAACTGGACAGATGGATTACTCCTGGTCTGGAAAGTTGGTTCTAAATACCGAGCTTCTTATTGACAAACGAAACCACTCACTTCCAACCCTTTAAACATTTACAGTCACAAATACTGCAGGGAATAAATAATCTGTTGAAAATATTCATTCTTTACTGACCAGGTCTTTCCAGTAGTATCTGAAATATTAACTTTTTAACTTATTGAACCCAATTAAACTGTTAGAATCGTGTTTCTGAGTCAGAAGCAGAAATACAAAAGCAAAGTCAGGTTTCATTAACTTATACATGTCTACATTAAACAGCAAAAAGCACAGGATTTTATTAAACTATTAACAGCTGTTTTATATGTTTATACTGTGTGTGGTGAAAGGCACAGAGTGTGGACAGTCCGTGAAGGTAAATGTATTATAAAATACTTAAGTAATAGGAAAAAAACAAAACTTATGATGCAGCAAAAAACCAAATCACAGAAAAAACATGCAGGAATAAAGAGAAGCACAAAGAACACTGGCACAGAATGAGTGACAGCTGGAAAGGAAGGGCTATAAAACAAATCAGATGAGAGAGTCAAAAAGTTTCAGGACTAAAGGCACTTTATTATAAAGCTCCAAGTTACTATAGAGTCCCAATTATAAGAAAAATGTTCTATACAGCATCTAAATGTAAGAAATAACTATGAATTATTTCTTTTGGGAGAATTTTTAGCTCAAGGCTGCAGAGTTCTTTTGTTTGTTGAGTTTTAACTTAAATGATGGACAAAACATCTTGTGGAAGTAGTCTTCCTTGAACTTTGTATCAAATAATTTTATTTCATTATAAAAAAACATTTTATGATGGACGTCAAATCTTTGTACTTGTGATAGAAAATGTTTTAAATTGCAACTTTTTCAAAATGAACACCACATAGAAATCTTTCGCCAACAGGAAACAAAACAAGTCGTGTGTCTGAGTAAATGTTCATGTTTTCCTTCAGTCTCTAAGGAAACAATTGCTGTTATCACAACCTTTTGGAAGCAACAGCTACAGGACTTGAATTTAACATCCATCCATTCATCTATTTTTTATACCTGCTTGTTTCTGCTCAGGGTCATTGGGGAGGGGCCTATCTAAAGTGGTCATGGGGGCGGGACAAGTTGGGCAAGTTGCCCGTTCATCATCATATTATAAACTAATACATCAAGTTGTTTTATTTTGCGTCGCAAGTGCAAGAACATTAAAATGAAATTAACATTTAAAAAAAAGAGAACCACTGACAATAAAACCACTAAAAATCATCCTTATCTTGAGAATTTGTTAATTTTTTGTTTTTTTATTTAAAAATTAAGATTTGATGAAGTTTACATTAAATTTTACACCTGCTGTACAGATTATCAGACTTACAGTGTGATCCAAGAAAGTTAAAGTGTTCTGCCCAGTCCCTTGTGATACTAGTTCTGTCTTTTAAGCGTATTTGTTTTTCATTTTTTCTAAAATGTCTTTGGAATTTTTTTTTTGGTCTTTTATCAGATTTTTTTTTTTTAATTTTCCATCAAAAAGCTGCATGAACATTTTGTGTAACATTAACAAACTGTTATTTTGAAACCCACTGAGCCCGGAGCATTGTGTTGCTGTGTTGCTTAATTTTGTGTCAAGGATTTTTTTTGTGAAACTGTTATTTGAGCTTCATTTGACTACGCTAAAATATCAGTTTAGTTTAATTTACTGAAGTAAAGTAAATTTGTACATGATCTTCAGACCCTCATCAGCCTTGTGAGATGTTTTAAAGTTAATCCAGGAGTTCGTTCCTGTTTGTACAAAGGAGTGTTCTTTATTTCTGTATTATCATCTCCTTTCTCTCCTTTTCTCTGACCTTCTATTGTGAGTTGCTTGGAGACTGATAGAAAAGAAGCGCAGTCCAACCCTTTATATTATCCTTCATTCCCCTCCTCCACATGTCCGTCCATCCGTCCGTCCCGTTTCCCTTCACGGCTCGACCCACTTACCCCCTTGAGTCTTTGTTTCTGTCTTTGCCTTTAGATATCAAACGCGCTCTCACTGTCTTCAAACATCCCCAGAACAGAGTCAACCACCCATACAACGTTAGTGGTGTCTGGGTAATAGGACACATACACACACACCTCCTTTATTCACAGCTTTTCATTGTCCCCTCTCATTCACACAGTACACTGGCCTTGAGATAGATGCATGTTAGACCTCCTCTGCCCTGTGAAACATTTGATTTCTACTGTCTGCATGTTTTAATGCACATGCAACAATTGCTCAAATTGTGTCTATACAGCTAAAAACTGAATTGATCACCCTCCCCCCGGCTGTGCGGCCGTCATCGCTTGCGTACTAATACAAGCACCAGCTTTGGCGTGATTTGATTGATTCTTATTTTCCTGCCTGTTTTGCACCTGTGCTGCAGAGAGTGAATAGGAGGAATATGTCACATAGTGATCTTTGTCCTTTTAACAAGCCAATTTATCAGGTGGCTCCTGGGTCCTTGGTGGACATGGGTCTTTTCATTATCCAGCCTCTCCATCTTTATCTTCCAATTCAAAGAAAACCTTCAACAAAAACTGCCAAAAAATAATCATGAAAACCTTTCTTTTAATAGAAAAACTGTCGTAAGTCATAATAAGGATAGCACTCCTTTTCTTTGCAGCTGGACGATGAAAGGGAGGCTGAATCGATTCTTTCTAATTAAGAAGCATGAAAATAAAGCTAACGAGACACCTTTAATTAAGAGCTTCCTGGAAGGTGATGATAACGAGCAGGATTCCAAAGGGATTCAAAACAAAAATTGTTTCCAGTTTAGCTTTGCTACATGTAGACAGAAGTACATTTGAAATGTGATCATTAAATGTTTTATTTTTGCATAACGATCTGTTCTGAGCAGTTCGAATGTCAGGACGACCTCATAGCACCGGCTTCCAGAGCCAAACTCCTGGGTGATGGAATATATTCCCTCAACGAGTGTCGAGCCTGTTTCTTTTTCCCACTGAGGCCCAAAATCTGACACCTGGTAACAAGAATGTAGCTGCTGCATCTTCTGCTTTTATACTCAAGGTCCATTCAGCTAATCAACAGCAGGTTAGACAGAAAGGTATGAAGACACGAAGAGACCCGACTGAAGTGGAAGTAGAGCAAAACAGATAATTTAATTATACAAACCTCCAAAAGAACATTTTAATTAGCCTTTCTGGATAAACTATTTAGATTTGTTATATAGTTTTGTCTCTTTTTGTGATCATAATTAGCATTTTAAAGTGCTGTGAAGCTAATTTTTAAATCTTATCACTTTTGTTACAGAGTAAATTTTTAAAAACATCAAAGTTTTTTTTTAATCTCACTTAAAGGGAGAAAACTGTTTTATTTAACAGTAAAAACATAAAGTCTACCCCCCCATATAAAACTCAGCTCTCAAAATAATCAATGTAATTTTTAAAACTAACAGCACAATTTATTTACAGTTAAATCTACCTGTCCAAAGAATTCGGATCCTTTAGGCTGCTGGACCCCGTGGCACCCTGTGGTTCCCAGCGGATGCATTTCAGGACTTCAGGGGATCAGACTCGATTTGATATGTGTGAAAGTGTGACGAGGTTGAAATCCAGGTATGTTGGTTTTATAATGTTCCCGGGGTTTTTTTGTTAGCAAATGTTAGGATTAGGGAGTTCTGTGAGAGGAAGGTTAAGATTTAACAAATCTTTAATATTCCCTGGCAGGAATTTGGTTTAATTTACTCTTATATGATATCATTGACAAGATTTTAAAGTGCTGGAATAAATGACTTTTAGAGCTCTATGATTCTAATTCATTTAAATTTAGACGAGGATTAAGTGGTAGTATATACCAAAGGAAAGGTCAAGGTTCGATTTACTGGGACACGTTTTGATCTGAGGTGTTAAACAAACTGCATTTCACGCTTGTAATACAGCAAGGACTTTTTTCGCTTTTAGAAAACACAAAGACGTTTCTCAGACTGAATGAAGGGCCTTGAAGAGCCCAAACAAAAACCAGAGGATATAAATGACAGCAGAGAAAGCAAAATATCAGAACGCCTCATACATGGCCGTCCAATGTTAACATTTTGTAGCTTTCACATTCTTTCAGATTTTGTTCCTGTGGATAAAAGATGTGATCTCTTAGAAAATCCATTTGTCAATAAGCATTTTTTTCCCCATCATTTTCGGTCTTTGTCTCTTTAATCTCATCACAGTTAGGATGTTTTGGGTCAGACTAATGGCACATAACATGTTTTACTGGCAACTGTTGGAGTAAATAGCTTCAGTAATTACATTTCTGCTGACACCCTGAGTTAAATGTCATGGACACAAAAAGGTAAAAGTTTTCACATTGAGTCTGAACATATGCAAAAAAAAAATCCCCAATATGAATGATTCAATATTTTCTCAAACCTATTTTTCCTTTTTGAAATTGTAATTTTCCTTAATTATCGTGCGTTATTTTTCATGAAGACAAACATAGTTGTGGCCCCAGGTTGATCTGAATGAGTCAACTATTCACCTCCTTCCAAACCTCCACATGACCCCCCCACAAAAAATTACTTTCTCTTATTTATATATGTTTCAGGGTTCAGAAATGGTTCATTGTTGCCATGTCCTCCAGATAGAGCTCTAACCTTGCCGTTGCTTTTATTTCACCTGTATGTGCACTTCGGGGCCATTTTATTGTACCACAGCATATTTTAAATTAATTTGGCACTACATTATAAAAAGTATTTTTTATCAGGGGAAAATAAATTTGCAAGCCAGGATTGATCCTTAGAGTAAAGAGGTAGAAGTTGCTGTAAACATCTCAAACTGATTAGGTTGCGGAATTGAAAGGGAACAGTAGTAGCCAAGGGTTACGACTAGTAGCTCTAGTCGTAACTAGTCTATATATCACTCTCAGTCTCTTATGGTTGATGGTAAAAAAAGAAAAAGAAGGCATGTACTGAAAATGGAAAATCTGCCTATTAAAATGAATCTGTCTATTTGTAAAATATAAAATCCTTTACATTGATATACAATACATGTAAGGGTGTGAACACAAACACACAGAGGGCCAGAATTCTGACCCATTTCTAACTTTGGTGCTCAAGATGAGGTGAACCACATGACTCATGATTCATGAGGACACTCATTGAGCTGTCACACTGGAGGCAGGTGTCTTTCTACCCAACAGGCGCACACACAAATAGATGAAATGAGGACGCTGACCTCATCATTAAACACTGCAAGATGGTGGTTGGGCAGCTTGTTTCGAGTCACAGGACCTGAACCCACATTCACGCTGACACGGAACCTCTTTCTTAAATGATAAGCTGAAACCTGATCCAGTTGGCGAAGCTGCAAAATCATACCCAAAGTTCAGTCCTGTCATGGTGATAGATGGCTCAACTGTGGCGTCAGCCAGTTTTTTACATCGCCACATCTGATTCCAGGACAATTTGATTTGCTGCAATTTACAGGAATTCAAGTTGACACTGCTAAACTATTTCCCTTTTTTAGATGATTAAAGGGGAAGAAATAAGTCAACATAAATTATCTTTAAATCAGTTCTGCAAACTGGGAGTGAAACATTTTATGTTTAAAAAATTATGATTTCATATAAAACTTTGGACAGGAAACATGCATAGGTAGAGACTTGTCTCTGTTTAGTTTAAGAGATTTTATTAATGGAGGAAATTATTTTTAAGCTCCTGAGTTGATGAGCTGAAGGTCAGATTACATAAATGAACTAGGTAATTATAGACAGAGCTGAGGAGATCCTGTAGCCCCAAGAGAAAAGATGGCTCACAAAAGTGTTATTAAAATGTTTAAAATATCTGTTATTTTATCTTTTTAGCATAATATTCAACACGCAGATTAAAAAAAGCTTCTGAACCGCTCATAATTTAAATATGAAAATCAAATGTAATTATTTTTCAACTAAAATAGTTTTCATTTTTGCGTGTGCCGCCTCACAGGATGTATACATCACTGTAGAGATATGAATTATGTATAAAAACTTTCCTGATTAACATGTTAGTTTATTTTTTAACAATCTTATCACTTGAAGATGTTTAAACTTAATCAGATTTGGAATTTTTAACCTTTGTGGTTTTAATTTTATAATTAAAGAAAATCAAAAGTTGGAATATGTTGGTGAAGTTAGGCAAATCTCAGCTGTCATGTTTAATGGGAAACAGAGTTTTGGGATGTTTTAGACTATGAATGGAAACGAGAGAAGAAGATTCATGTCTTCTGTTTATCTGGTCGAAACGGGCTGCCTTTAAATGAACCACCATCGGAGGATTTGTATCAGGAATCTGTCTCATGCAGGACAAAATCTGACTAATGTGGTTCAGTCTTAGCACCAAGAGCCCAATGTTGAAGCGCCTACTCAGGTTTCTGAGCTGGACCTTTAGCCCTCACTTTGGCCGACAATTTATAAACAGTTTTACCACATTTTAAGTGTGAAACTAAAATTGAAAGACTTATTATAATTCACCAAATTGTTAAACACAGTATGAATGTCTAAAACAAGCAGGAAATATGGTAAAATTTTCACTTCCTTCAGTGATGTTAATGATCATGTTGAGACAAAGTGAGAAATTGTTTTTCGAACACATTTTGCCGCAAATACTTTCAGATTTGTTTGTTTATTCTGGGTTTGTAACCAGCCAATCATACAGTGACTCTGACTCGAAAGGGGTTTGTAGATATTAGTTCATGTCTCATATTCTTCAGATTTTGGTTAAATTGTGGTTGGATAAAAAACATCTCTCTAACCCAATGATGAGTCTGATAACAGTGAAAGTTGAAAACACTCGCCGGTCTAAGCAGGAAGATTCTCAGCATTCCCTGCAGCATAGCAGCCATACTTCGCAGTGTTTCTGCAGCTTGTTAAGAGGGGATGCCTGGCATGGCTCTGCCCGTGTATATTTTCATTTAGTCTGAATGCTTGGCACACTGGGATGGTAAACAGAGAGGCAAGGTGGGCATAGATGACATAGTTACTTTGCACTTGTATGTGATGAAAGAAAGCATTCATTAACAGATCTAATTTACATAGCTTACAGCGGCAGCGCACGACTGGGCCATGAGTCTGTAATTAACACCAACACACACACAATAAATTGTTTAGATTCATTACTCCTTCTTTATATAACTGTAACCGCTGAATATGACTGCAGGTATTTAGTTAATTGTTCCTGCTGCTGCTTGTCTCTCGTGTTTTTCATATTTACATTTCCGTAAAAATGTTTTTAATTACTTCAAAAATGTTTAGTGTTTAGTTCTACAACATAAAGATATTTCAGAGATTTGTGCATTTAATTTATTTCTTGAATCTGATATACTTGTTTATTGTGACTTTATGTGTCCTTTTATCTCATATGTGTGTGTTTGTTGAGCACTGCTTTTCCTAGTATGGGCACTATGAAGGAGAGCTGTCGCTTGGGGGCCCTTTGGTGGAAATTAATGGGCTACAGCCAAGGGCAAAAAAGAGGAGACAGCTGGGCCTGTCAGCACCCCCAACAGGAGCACCCAGGGGCCCGACGAGAAGGCAGGACAGCTCATGGGAGAAGACCCTCGATATGAGAAGACTGTTCCAACAGGGTAACTTAACTTTAACACCAGGTAAACACTAAGACCAGGGAGAAAACAGAGTACAGGGATTACAATAAACTCTAAAGATCAGCTCACTAAAATAACTGAAAAATGTTCATTCCATCTCGTCGTTATGACTCAGGTTAAATTTTATAGAACAAATTTGTAGATGCTGTTGATGCAGGACAGCCTCAGGTCGAGTCTCTAGGAATGTTTTTGGCATCATTATTCTCTGACACTGACACAGGCTCATGATTAGTTTAATGGCAACGGTGTTAAGAAAAACAGACAGAAGAATCCAATAAAAACAGCTCTATTGTATTTATTTAGGATACAAAGTAAAAGTATGTGAAAAGGCTGCTACTCCATAAGAAAAAGCGCCGTATCGCACATCTCCACAGATTTACTAAAAGTGAAGCTTTTAATAATCTTTACCTTGTTTTTTATCTCACCAAAAATTCTGTTGTGCATCTTGAGACTCACAAACTCTAAGGAAATCCCTGATTTTAAAAGATCTGGGTCTAAGTGTTTGTTTTTGTTTATATATCCTGAACCAGAGATAAACAAAAGAATAGTTAGGTCTCCCTTGAGGAGTCCAGGTCCTGGATGGAAGAGGACGAAAAGTCCTGGATGGAGTAGGACGGCAGGTCCTGGATGGAGGAGGACGGCAAGTCCTGGATGGAGGAGGACGAAAGGTCCTGGATGGAGGAGGACGAAAGGTCCTGGATGGATTAGGACGAAAGGTCCTGGATGGAGCAGGACGACAGGTCCTGGATGGAGGAGGACGGCAAGTCCTGGATGGAGGAGGACGAAAGGTCCTGGATGGAGGAGGACGAAAGGTCCTGGATGGAGGAGGACGAAAGGTCCTGGATGGAGCAGGACGAAAGGTCCTGGATGGAGCAGGACGAAAGGTCCTGGATGGAGGAGGACGAAAGGTCCTGGATGGAGCAGGACGAAAGGTTCTGGATGGAGGGCAGATCAGCACCAGTGATCCTCTCTGTGGACTTTATGTTCACTGCAGTCTTTTTATGTTGAGTTTGGTAGTTGAACCAAACCAGACTGTGATGGACCAGCAAAGACTCGAGGATGGTTCTGTAGAAGTTCACCAGCAGCTCCTGTTGCAGGTTAAACTTTTTGAGCTGCTGCAGGAAGTTCAACCTCTTCTGGACCTTCTTAATGACCTTGTTTATGTTGGCTGTCCATTTCAGGTCCTGGGTCATGTGGTCTTCAGAAAACTACAGTGGGGCAAAAAAGTATTTAGTCAGCCACCAATTGTGTAAGTTCTCCCACTTAAAAAGATCAGAGAGGCCTGTAATTTTCATCATAGGTATACCTCAACTATGAGAGACAAAATGAGGAAAAAAAATCCAGAAAATCACATTGTCTGATTTTTAAAGAATTTATTTGCAAATTATGGTGGAAAATAAGTATTTGGTCAATAACAAAAGTTAATCTCAATACTTTGTTATATAGCCTTTGTTGGCAATGACAGAGGTCAAACATTTTCTGTAAGTCTTTACAAGGTTTTCACACACTGTTGCTGGTATTTTGGCCCATTCCTCCATGCAGATCTCCTCTAGAGCAGTGATGTTTTGGGGCTGACGCTGGGCAACACGGACTTTCAACTCCCTCCAGAGATTTTCTATGGGGTTGAGATCTGGAGACTGGCTAGGCCACTCCAGGACCTTGAAATGCTTCTTACGAAGCCACTCCTTCGTTGCCCGGGCGGTGTGTTTGGGATCATTGTCATGCTGAAAGACCCAGCCACGTCTCATTTTCAATGCCCTTGCTGATGGAAGGAGGTTTTCATTCAAAATCTTACGATACATGGCCCCATTCATTCTTTCCTTTACATGGATCAGTCGTCCTGGTCCCCTTGCAGAAAAACAGCCCCAAAGCATGATGTTTCCACCCCCATGCTTTACAGTAGGTATGGTGTTCTTTGGATCCAACTCAGCATTCTTTCCCCTCCAAACACGACAAGTTGAGTTTCTACCAAAAAGTTCTATTTTGGTTTCATCTGACCATATGATGTTCTCCCAATCCTCTTCTGGATCATCCAAATGCTCTCTAGCAAACCGCAGACGGGCCTGGACGTGTCCTGGCTTCAGCAGGGGGACACGTCTGACACTGCAGGATTTGAGTCCCTGGCGGCGTAGTGTGTTACTGATGGTAGCCTTTGTTACTTTGGTCCCAGCTCTCTGCAGGTCATTCACTAGGTCCCTCCGTGTGGTTCTGGGATTTTTGCTCACCGTTCTTGTGATCATTTTGACCCCACGGGGTGAGATCTTGCGTGGAGCCCCAGATCGAGGGAGATTATCAGTGGTCTTGTATGTCTTCCATTTTCTAATAATTGCTCCCACAGTTGATTTCTTCACACCAAGCTGCTTACCTATTGCAGATTCAGTCTTCCCAGCCTGGTGAAGGTCTACAATTTTGTTTCTGGTGTCCTTTGACAGCTCTTTGGTCTTGGCCATAGTGGAGTTTGGAGCGTGACTGTTTGAGGTTGTGGACAGGTGTCTTTTATACTGATAACGAGTTCACACAGGTGCCATTAATACAGGTAACGAGTGGAGGACCGAGGAGCCTCTTAAAGAAGTTACAGGTCTGTGAAAGCCAGAAATCTTACTTGTTTGTAGGTGACCAAATACTTATTTTCCACCATAATTTGCAAATAAATTCTTTAAAAATCAGACAATGTGATTTTCTGGATTTTTTTTCCTCATTTTGTCTCTCATAGTTGAGGTATACCTATGATGAAAATTACAGGCCTCTCTGATCTTTTTAAGTGGGAGAACTTACACAATTGGTGGCTGACTAAATACTTTTTTGCCCCACTGTAAATGCGTCAGCCAGCTGTGTTGTGTATGATAATGGGGGACAGGAGTAGAACTCTCCTCCTAAAGTCCACTATCTCAACAGTTTTTAGAGTTTTGAGCTCTAGATGGTTCTGACTGCACCAGAGGACCAGCTGGTCTACTTCCTGTCTGTAAGCAGACTTGTCTTCGTCCCTCATGAGAACTATGATCGTCATGTCGTCTGCAAACTTCAGTAGTTTAACAGATGGATCAGTGGTGGAGCAGCTGTTGGTGTAGAGGGAGAACAGCAGGGGGGACACAACCAGATGTTATTGTAAGTCAATATTCAGACACTAAATAAAAACATCAGGATTTTAACAGCCTGTTAAAGAAAAACTGCCTTTTCAAACATTAACCAAATGAAACTATAGGATCTGGTCTCCAGAGCAAACATCCTGAGACTCAAACTTCCACCTCGATCATCCTTAAATCACGCAAACAACAAACATTAAGTGTTTTCAAAGTAGTGGACTTTTTTAACATTTCATGTCTTTTATGTGACGGCCTTTCAGTTTCGTATTAAAATGCTTCTTTTCATTGTGTCTGTGAAGGATTTAACACAGACTTATAATTTTACTTCCTATAGCAGACTCTGTATTTTTAATGTTTAGTCGAATGATGATGTTGTTGATGATGTTATTCACGATTCTCGTGACCACGTTGAAAGTATTCATAAAACAACAACACAGCGAATAATTTAAAGGCATCTAAGAGATTCAAATTGCATGAAAAAGCATTTTAATTCAGGGCAACAGGTTTTCAAGAAGTTATTCTGAGGGGCGGAGGCTGAAAACACACTGCATGAAAAGAAACGAATGAATACTCAAACGTGCACTCTGCCCTTGCTATATTTATTTTTATAATAAATTTAAATTAATTTCAAATGAAACGCCTTTAAAATGTGGAAAAAATGGTGTCCATTAATTCTGACCAGTGTTTTTTGTGGCCCTGAAATGAAAGAATGTCTTTGTAAGACTTCATGGTTATTTTATTTTTGTGTGTCAATATAAAGAATATTATCCAGTAGATTTTAGTTTTAATACTGATCTATTTCTCGGGATTTGATGTTAGTTTTAAATGCCTATTTTTTTATTTTTTTTTACATGTTTTGGCCATGAAATGCAGCAAAATTAAATGTGTAAATATGATAAGACAAAAAAAGTAAAAGATAGAATTGGTGGCGTGGAGTGTAGACAAATTAAACACGTTTCAAGGAGGTTTAGAAAAGGATGTTTTTATGCTTGTTTCTTTTTACATGTTTTGGGGTATTTTTCTTGTTTTGGATGATATTATTCACATTATAAATGTTTGATTTTGTTTATGACCGATCCAGAAGGGTAACAATCATTAAAAAAGCATCAAATTACTTGTTGGAAGTTGGTGGATAATAGTTAAACCTGCATTATGTTATTTTTTTTTAGAGAAATGCAGTTTCATCAGTGAAGAGCTACATTGCTCACCTGCAAGAAGCAACAGCTGCAGAAGGTATGTTATAATTTCCAGATCAGATTTGTTTTTTTCTTTCATGAGTCTGGATCCTGCAGCTTTAAAGGTCCTTCTTATATATGTGAAATCAGATGTCTTAGATGTTTCCCTTCCTCAACACACCTGATTTCAGTTGATATCTGATTAACAAGCTTCTGTTAAACTGCAGTCTTGTGAGTCAGGAGTTTTCAAACAGGGAAACATGTAAAATATGCAGGATAGTTTGTTAAAATGTCACATAATGAGAATATTCACATGAACTTCTCGTAAATTTGAAAGACTGGAGCTGTTCATTTTAGATGTGGATCAATTTGATCCACATTGGCAAACTAAAGATGGATTTCCTGAATGGATTGACATCCAAAGCAGATCGTTGCCTCTATAAAACAGTTCCATTCTCAAAACTGGCATAACTGTTCATCCAAATGCAGTTATATAAAGCACTGCCATCATCTTTACATTGCATTTATTTGTCAGAAATATTAAGAAATTCCTGCTGGATGTGGATGCTGGAAGCCCCAGATGTGTTACATTTCACTGCTGCTGGTTCCATTTTTGCTGGTAAATAAATATTGGCGTGAGTTTAAAGATTTGTTTGGTGAGCATACCAGTAGGCCAGGATGTGAACCAAATATTTGGGCAGTCCCCTATCTAACAATTTAGTTGTAGAAGATAAAATGAAAAGAATCAAACTTTTGACAAATGTAGTGTCCATTAGGGACTTGGACTGTCCTAAAATAAGTCCTGATGTCACCTTCTGATAATTTGGTGTGAAAATAAAATGCATGCTTCTTCCAACAACCTCCTCTCAAATCTATCAAGTCTTTGAGTGACAGTGATAGACGATTCTGAATGTTCCTGATTGAAAATTCCTCATTGAACCCTGCCGTCCCTGTTCCATAATACTCAGAGGGTGTTCGGTGAATGGTGCCGGTGAGATGAGCTGAGTTGCTTTTCAATGGAAGATATTTTGGGTTTTAATAGCTTCTCTAGGCCACTCATGGTGGGAAACAGGTGTGGTGGTTGTTCCAGGGGTCAGCCAAAAGAACAGCCGAGCGCCAGAACAACAGAATCACTGCAAGTTTATTTTTAATAGAAATGCTCAGAGGAAAAATAATGAATGAACATGATGGTTGCACCTGTAAATATGTTTTGTGTTTAATGCTTTAAAATAAATCTTCAAATTCCAATAAAACATCTCCAACATGCAAAGATTAGATTTATGACAACTACAAATAATCAAGTATGTAAAGGAAGAAAGAAAATTACTCCAAAATTTTGATAATTTAAAGAATTTTGTTGGAAAAAAAAACTGACTGTGACTCTGTTGTTCAATTTAAGTAAATTAAAGTATTTGGAATCAATCTTCTATTTAAAAAAAAAAACAGAGACACATATGTAAATACTTTGTTGAAAGAAATACAGACCTGGTTCATAAAACTCTATTTTAATTGTTAGGTGATAATGGTGACCCCTGACCTCTGGCTAAGATTTCAATCAGTCTGACCTCTTGAATTTGGGAGACTGCTGAGGGATTGTGGGAGTTCATAGTTTAACATTCCTCTCATTGGTTGGTTTAATTTGATTTTTCTTATTCAATTCAAAAATGGCAGTTTTGACATTTTTCCTGCTTTAGATTTTAGAAACTTGCACTAAATATTATATTATTTAATGTCACTTGTTAAATATAAGAATTTAGCTCACCTACATTTTAAATTAATCTATGTAACGATTTCTCAGTATGATTTCTATATTAAAAATGGGAAACTAGAAGCTAATTAATACTTGAATTTGACTTTAGTTAAGAACTGTTGCTTTTATGTGTTCTTCATCCAGGCTGTGTGACAGGAGACCAGATCTTCAGCCTTGCAGGGACTGAGTGGGAGTTTTATTCTTCAGTTCTGGTATGTTTTGTGGATCTTGAGAAGATTTATGACCGTTAACACCCTGAGACATTTTGTGCTTATACAAAATGAGGTGCCAGGATAACATTAGATTTATCTGGTCTCTTTTTGCAACTTAAGTAGAAGCTGTGTCTTCATCCTCTGCACAAAGTTGAGTTCATTCTCCCAGTACAGGTTGGTCTCCACCAGGGCTGCTTCGTGTCTCGTATCCTTTAGTGGACAGGATCTCTAGTCGTGATGACGAGGTTCTCCAGCTTTAGAACTTTAAGATCTTTTCACTGCATTTTGCAGAAGATGTGGTTTTGTTGGAGTCTGCATACCGTGAACATCAATGTGCATTGGGTTTGCAGCCAAGTGTGAAGTGACCGACATGAGAGTTCACTCCTTCAAATCTAAACCAGACAAAGGTGCAAAGGCTTCCAACAGGATGGGGGTTAGCTTCTGTCTCAAGTGGACTTCAAGTATGATGAACAAACTGTCACGTTTAGTAGTTTGCAGGCAGGTAGGACTCAAATGCGGGAAGCGGAGAGCAAGAATGAATTTGAACATGAAGAGTTTTAATGATCACGGATGAGGACTGACTGGCAGCGAGACTTACATGAATGAAGTGAAGAAACAGATCCGAACTACGGTGACACCACATAATCCCCAAACAAAGACAAACTAATCTGAATCCCCTTAAATAACAAACAGAACTGAAAACACAACTCAAAACACCTGGGAACAATCAAGGGAAACACTGGGAGGTAAAACACACAGGAACTAAACAGGAAGTGACATACAAGACATAAAGAGACCTGATGACAACGGAGGAGAAACAGGAAGTACAATAGATAACAGAATAAAAGCAAAACCGGGAACACAGGCACACTACAAAGTATAACATGAAACCATAACAAGACACAGGAACCAGCAGAGCTGAACTTGAGGGAAACCAGGAGGAAGACAACTAAGGCTAAAATAATTCCATAAAATGAACCAACCCCATAACCAAACCCAGGAGAGAAAGAAAACCCACAGAAACTCAACCCACAACACTGGTACCAAAACCCCAAAACCTAACACAAACTGGGTCTTCATCTGCAGAAGATGTTGCTCCAGTCTTTCTTGGTGAAGAAGGAGCTGAACAGAAGGACAATTTGTACCTCACCAATGTTCTTGAAACTCATGAGCAAACCAAAGAGAGGCTTCCTCCATAGGGTCACTGGCATCCGCTTTCGAGAGAGGGTGAGGATCTACATCAGGGGTGTCAAACTCCTCGAGGGCCACTATCCTGCATGTTTTAGATGTTTCCCGGTTTCAACACACCTGATTCAAATCCTCTGCATTTCAACAAGTTCTGCAGAAGCCTGTTAACGACTTGTTTATTCGAATCAGGTGTGTTGAAGCAGGGAAACATCTAAAACATGCAGGATAGTGGCCCTCGAGGCCTGGAGTTTGACACATGTGATCTACATCATCGTGGAGCTAAGAGATTGGATATGTGATATGCATCCAGATCTCTTCCATCTGTCCTACTGGGAGGAGACGCTACAGGTGACCCAGAATTTGCTGGAGGGATTAGATGTCTTCTCTGTCCTGGAAATTACTTGAAGATTGTCACTGGGGAAGAAGGAGCTCTGTGTCTCCCACAAAATAATAGCAGAAGATGGATGAATTGAGAAATAATCAGTTAAACAAGAAATGTGTGAAAAGTAAATGAGTTAGAATTAAGTAATTATTGATTAAACCAAAAACATAATAGTTTCTGTATTTAATGATTAGCTTTAAATATGAAATGTCATTCTGAACTAATTATTCATTAAAAAGCAAAATTAAGGTTTAAAATGTATTTTTTTCTTAAATCATTCTGACAAGTTTATTTTTTTCAGGCTTGTTCACTGATTAGTCATGACCTCTTTACAAAATATTACCTTGAATACGTGAATATTTTCACCATGAAAAGTTCATGTTTATCAGCACAAATATAAAAATGTAAGTTCTGTTTCATGTTTTTCTGTGAGACAAGGTTGGCCATCATTACATCATTAAGTTACTCAGAGCAGTTAGAAGTAGTCTGCAAAAACAGATGGTAATTAAATATACCCTATAAAAAGGATGAAATGACTATATTAGGTTAGAAACCATTTTGATTTATCTGGATATTTATTCAATTTAGATTATTTCTTTATTTTGCTCCTTCTGTAAAACCCTGGACCCGGAGTCAGCTGCAGTTCTCTCAGCAAACTATTGGAGTTTAACAGGATTTAAATGAAGAAGGTTCCAGTTAAATTTGTGTCATTTATTATAAAGTTCAGATATGTTGGACTTTTCCTGTGACCCTCCGGTGAGTGGCTTTAGCACATGGATTGATGTCTGATTTTTAGACCTAAATGTTCTTTTAATAGGATTTAGTTACTATTTTTCTGAGACAGGTGGACTTTTTTCAGAGTGAAATCCTGAACTACTCAGCTTCAGCAGTCAAGGTTATACGTTTTGCATATGATCATAAATACTGAGTTCCATAACACTGTTTTTGAAGTTAAAAAAAAACCCTTCTAATTATTTTCACCTGATTATTTAAGGTAATGATGAAAAATAAACATACAGTACAAAGACAGCTACTTGTGAAAATCATGAAATCTAAACATCTCACGCAGCTTCATGATCCAGAGTTCGAAGCTTTTTCAAATGTTTGGATTTATTATCCACTAATTAAAAGCTCATTAAGGCAGAGGTGTGGCTCCAGCCTGTGATTGGTGGAAGTGTGTGTGTGTGTGTGTGTAGTGGGAAGGGGCGTGTTGAGGCTGCGGGGGGAGTGGTGGAAGTGAGTTCACTTCACCGAGCCGGCCGCAGTCCGGTGCGTAAAGAGCGCAGAGCGCGCAGCAGAGTGACTGTGTCCTGTCCGTGTTATCTGAACTGCTCTCTCCATGAAGCTTGGTTCTTCTTCGTGATTTCTTCGCCATGAGCTGCCTGGATGTGATGTACAAAGTGTTTGGTCCTCAGCCTTATTTCAGCTCCTACAGCCCCTATCATCATCAGGTAGGGCTGAGCCCAACTCGGATTCTTCATATTCTGCGCTGCAGCGGTCCATGTGATTCATTTAACCTCAAAAACTTTCATTAAAGTGAATGAAACTGGCAGTTAACGTTAACTGGATTAAACTTGTTGATCAACACGAAGTCCAGCACGTTGGTTCTTACAGAAACGTTTACAGCTTTTCATTTGAAGCCTTCCATCTTAAACTATTTTAACTGGTAAATATGTTTCTCTCGAGCTTAACGGGGAGAAACAATGAGGTGTTTAACTTTTCCAAATGAAACATAAATTATCTTTTTTTTCTTGAATAAGTTGCTCGTTTTTCTGTTTAACACATTTTTTGCAATTTAGTTTTTTGTTTTCCAGATTGTAAATTCTAAAAGTATTTGTTTAGTATAAAATATTTCTAAGTATTTATTAAATCCTGGAATAATACTGAAGCTTTAGAGTCAGTTGAATTGTTTTAATGTTAGTATTATCTCTAAATTAAAAAAGGCAATTGTTCATCATTGTGGATGATTTTATTTAATATTTACATACAGTTTGTGTGTGTTGACCCAGTTCCACATGCATTTCTACGTTTGTTAAAGTGGTTTTTTTTTCACTCTTTAAAACTTCTCAGTAAACATCCAGGAATATTTCACATAGTGCTAAAACTCACTTCGTCTGTCACCGAAACAGACTCTGGATCATCAGTGTCGAGTTTCACTCTGTGTAAAGTTTCAGGATAAGCTGATATTTGCAGGTCATCTTGTTTCTTTTCTTAACACGTGTAACATTAATGAAGTATTAACATGATGTGTGGACTTTGTTTTTGTATAATGATGATTGAACTAAAACTTTAGTTCAAATTTAGTTTTTATCAAACATAAATGTATCATGTTCAGTGCTGTTCAGGTAGATTTAGCTCCAACTGGCACCTGTTGCATTCTACAGAATACATATTACTGTTTATCTTCATGTGACTTTTTCAAAGTTATTAATAAAAATAAAAACAATCTGCAATCAAAAATAACTTCAACATTCACTTCTGTGAATTTGTCTCCCTTTTAGAAGCTGGCTTTGTATTCCAAGATGCAAGACCCCCAGGAGAGCAGCAGCCGGCTCGGCCCCTCGGGGCCCCCAGCGATCAAAGAGGAAGACAAGGAGCTGCCGCCGGGGGCCGAGTACCTGAGCTCCCGCTGCGTCCTCTTCACCTACTTCCAGGGCGACATCAGCTCTGTGGTGGATGAACATTTCAGCCGAGCCCTCAGCCAGGCGACAGCATACCCGACCTCAAGCAACCACAAGGCCGTCAGAGGTTTGTGTCCTTCATGACATGCAGAAAAAAATCTCAACAATTCAACAGTTTATTTTATTTCTATAATTTTACAGTTAACATATCCTCCTCCAGTTCTCTCGGATTTATTCTTTTCTGTAAATAGTAATGTAAAAATAATAAGTAAGTAAAGGAATTTGCAGCTGAATTTTTTTTAACTAACTTTTTTAATTAAAAATATTATTTGCATTAAGTCAACTGCTGATTCTCCACTGATGTGTTCAGTGTGATCTTGATTCTGAAACTGGATAATCGTCACTTAAAATAGAGCCTGGTTGTTTATATAAAGACAACAAACAGTGACTTTATCTGTTCTAAATTTAATACAATTAATTCCCCTTCATAAAATCTCTTTGTAATAAACTGTTTAAAATTTTAGCATCTTTATGTAACCCAACAACTTTGAACCTTTCTGGGGTTTTTTTTTTTTTTTTTACAAAAATGATTGTTTTTTTCAGAAAACGATGGAAAACTGAAAAATTATCAGAAATATTAAATCTTTAAGCTTCAAAAACCAAAATTAGAAAATCTTTTCATTTTCTGATTAAATTAGAAGCTACAGGCAACATTTTGCAATTTTTAGTTGTAAAATGAGTCAGAATAATAATTGTATCAACTCAAATAAACACCAAGAATCTAAAAATTATTCTGTGAAATCCTCTTGACAAACTGATGTGAAGAGTCTGTTTTCAAAGAAAAGATTTTGAAAAGAAAAATTACTTCCTTTTAATTGTCTTGACTAACCTGACGTCCAGTTTATGGTGGAATCAGTTGTTTTCTATGTTTTCAGACGGATCGTTTCCCATGAACCAGAGAAGTTTCCCTCCATCGTTTTGGAACAGCACCTACCAGCCATCCGTCTCCTCCTCACTTGGCAGCGCTCTGTCTGCGCCCCACACAGAGCTCTCCTTTCCAGGAGACCCGTACTCATCTGCCTCCTTACACAGCCACCTCCACCAGCCCAGCCCAGACGCCTGGCACACGTCGCATCACCACCACCATCATCATCACCACCCCTATTCACTAGGGGGCGCCATAAGTACTCAGAGCTCAGCCTATCCTCGTCCAGGGGTTCACGAGATGTACGGCGCAGCATTCGACCCACGCTATGGCTCCCTGCTGGTGCCGTCGGTGAGGTCACACCATCGCCTGTCGTCTGGCAGCTCAGTTCCGGGGCCGAGTGCTTCCCCCTGTGACCTCGGGGGGAAAGGAGAGTCAGGATCAGGGTCAGCGTGGAGCGGTGCCTTCACTGGAGCCGGAGCAGAGATCGGACTCAACGTGGATGCAGGTACGTTTTCTTTCCCAATCTGACACTCAGATACCAACAATAGTTTTTTTCAAGCGAAGCCGAGTTGTTCGTGAGTATCTTACCTGCAGCAGAAAGCAGTCAGATGTTTGGAAATTTAGGAAGAACTTCTCATGAAGTAATTAATCTAGAGAGGCTTCAAGATGGAGTTTCCACTATCTGAAACAACTTCAACAATCCTTTCTATATTTGTATGACTCATGTAGATGTTTAGACTGTATTTGTTTTATTAACCAACCAGTCGAGTTGTGCCAACAGTGTTTATTCTCCTCTTCATCAGTGAAGGCCGTTAGCCCCAATCTAGAGTTTCTAACCAGCAGTTCTTCTTCTCTTTAATCTGGTTTGAACTGATATCCACACCTCCCCAATAAAAAGGCATATTGTACTTCTTTGTTTCACTGTTTTGGGATTAAAACAATGAAACTGAAAGCCACAGCAGAGTTGCAGCAGGATGCAGGGTGAAAGGTTTCGTTATGTGCAGTTAACACTGTTTGTCAAAGAAAATAGCTACACTAATGAAATGTCTCATGCAACATTACGAGGTAAAAAGATTTAACTCAACCCTTTACTGCTGCTGCTCTTTAAGGTTTAAGTTTTCTTTAAATGGCTGAAATGTGCTCTTTTAATTTTACATAGCTGTTAGCTTGACATCTTTTTGAACATTTCTCCTTGATTCTCCAAACTGAGATAACTGAATGTCTGCTGCATGTAAGACACTAACTAATCATAAATACTCCATAAAAGACACGAGACACTAAAACTGTAAGTATTTGTTTCCTTTAGTTTAGTCTGAGTTCTGTCAGAATATGTAGAACATGTTAAGGTTTGTAATGGAGCTTCATGCTAAACTTCCACTTCCAGTGTGAAATATCTGTTTGTTATCTTTTTATTATAAAACTTCTCATTTGCTGAGACACGAGTTGAAGCATGAACATAACTACGGTATGATTAAAGTCCTTCACTGTTATTTAAAATCAAGATGGGAGGTAAATTTATTTTAATTTTGCAAACTAGAGTGACTGTTTTTGTTTAAAATCTCAGTAAGAACAAAAACTTTATGTATTCAGTCAGTTTTCTCTTGGACAAAGTCTGTAAAAACTGGAGCTTTTTCATTGTCTCCGACTAACTGAAAAATGTGTTTCACTTCATTGAAATTTCAACTTAAAAGATTAAAGGTAAATTAAAAAGCAACTGGAGTTGAATGTTGGTCATGAGGATTTCCTTTAGTTTTAAAGTACGTTTTCGGAATTACAATAAATCTGTTGAAAAGAAAAGAAACAAATAAAACACATCTTCATGGAACTAGAAACAGATGTTACCTTCTCTTTACGCAGTTTGGATTGTACACTCATGCTTTTGATTTGCTCGTGGTTGCATTGTGTCAGACTTTATGTTGAGAAAATAGAAACTTAAAAATAAAAAGCTGTGTTGCTTGAACAGAATTCTGAGGGAGTTTTGATGACTCTGAAGAGGTGAATCTAAAAATACAACGAAGTTTGTTGCAGGAAGCATTAGACGGAACTCTTTAAACCTAAACAGTTTTTCTCTCCTGGTCTTCAGTTGCTGTTTGATTAAATCTCTCGTATCTTGGTTCATGTGGATTAATTTCTATATATAAAAGTATATAAATAACCTCTTGTTTAGTTTTTTCCATTGATCAGATTTTTTTAAGTTGTGCCATATTGTTAAAACTAGAATTAAATGAATGCGTGTTTGCATTCTTCAGATCAACACTGCACAAGTGGTTTGAACCAACAAACTGCCTGTCAATCAGCACCTTAACACCAGCTGTCAGCTTCCTATTTTCTTGCTGTCTTTTTTCATCCCTTTTTTGCCTCGAGCACTTCCTTCTGCTTTTATCAACAAGGCATTTTTCACTCCACTGTCTAATCTCCCTTTTCTTTCTTCTTCTGTTTCTGTTTTCTTCTTCTTCTTCTCCTTTCTCAGGTCTGCAGGCACAGGAAAAGAGCAAGGATTTGTATTGGTTTTAGAGACTACTAAGACTTTTTCCCCCTCTTCCTCTCTGTATTTTTCTCCACTCCTGCTCCACTCTGCGAAAAATCAGTGAGAAATCTTTTTTTTTTTAATATAACAGCTTCTGGTCTACTTGCAGCTCTGTGTTATGGTGGACTGTGCAGCACTGTGCAGCCCTGCTGAGCTGAGCGCCGACTGTGTGGATACAAAACGAGCATGGAAACAAAAGCAGACTCCCAGAGAGGAGGGAGGGAATCTGATCTGGACGGATACGACCAAAGACAAGAGTCTTTGTGCTTCTCGAACAGGCAGGGACAACATTCCTAAACTGGAAAACGTCTGGGGACAGACGGACAGAGACATGTGTGAGGTTGGACTCCATAGAGGAGCACTTGAAGGACTTGGCAGGACCTTCACCACTGGGACAACTGGACTCAGGCTTGGGAGTGTGTTATGGCTGCAGGAGGGACCTTTTTGGTGATGAGGAGGTCGCTCAGAGAGAAACTGGCAGACGATGAAGGCAGGAGTGAAACACTTTGGTTTACATGGAGTCATGTTCCAGCTGAACATCTCAGTGCAACGCTCATTAAATGATCATGTGAATCCATGATTGTATCTACAAACTTTATGTGTCCTTATTGTATGATTTTTAATTTTAAAAAGGTTTGAAATGGATTCAGAGTTAAGCATGTTCCTGTTTTACATGTAAGGTGACATCAACATGAGAAATTTTACAAAGGAAATAAATTTCAGATGGACAATCTTGAAAAAAAAATCAGTTTTCTGTGAAGTTTCAAACTTTTCTGATTAAAAATCCCCCAAAATCCCATCAGTGTTTGATGTGACAGCTGGTATAAAGTACATCCTCTATGCTGCTATCATTGTCACATATTTATATTTACAGCTCAGCAAAGATTCATGAAATAGTCCAATTCATTACAAATACAACTATTTCAATGAGGTAAAATTATCAGTCAAATTATTTATATGTCTGATGAAAAAATCACTCATAAATACATTTAAACGAAGCCCTTGATGAGTTATTGTTTTAATTCTCTTCATATCACAGATTTTTAGGATCTTTTTTGATGATTACCTTCACTGTGGCCTTTTTTTTTTTTTTTTTTTTTTTTTTTTTTTTTTTTTTTTTGCCTGAAACATTTTCAGTTTCAGGGTTCAGTTTGAGGGACTTTTTAGAGATTTCTTTTTTCTTTTTGTTTTGATTTTGTTCACACAGTTCAGCTAAAATCGTATTTACTTCATGAATACGTCATACACAGAAGGAAACTGGCAGGTTGAACCGTAAGTCTAAACCAGATTATTTAGAAATTTGGGCCACAGATTCTTTAGATGGACATTTTAAAGCTGTGGAAAAATGATCTTAAATTCAGCTTAAATTGTGTGGAAGGAATTTGGATTTTATTAGAAGGGAGTGAAAGAGTTTCATCATTACAAATAATTTCTCTCAAACACTAACTGGATTAATTTTGTAACCACAAGCTTTAACTAAATACTGATTAGGATGAATGATGCTAATCACAGTGTGTTTGTTCTGTTTACATTGGACTTCTTATATATCAGATATTTAAAAATGTGTTTGACTGCGTCAACATGAAAAACGGAAACTTCACACCAGAGGCTGCTGAGAAGAAGAGGCGTCGTCTGATGAATGATGGGAACGGCGACTATTTGAAGCCACTTGACTCTTTCTCTCTCTGCACTCGTGCAGCTGTCAACGACAACTGCTCTTCAACTCGGTAAACACACACACACACACACACACACTCACACACACACCCATCGGGCAGCGTGCAAGCCAAGCTTCTGAACTTAATAAAGGGAGCATTTATTGTGAGCTGGGTTCTGCCCGCCTGAGACAACTGGAGCTCACACACAACTGTCAAAAAGTCATTTATGAGTGTGAATGTTTGTACAGCCGTGTTTCTATTTCTATGCTTAAAAGGATCACTTTTTCAAGTCCGGAAAAAAATATTTGAACGATGCCAGCATTGTTTAATTATAGCAGTTTTAAATGTTATTCAATCAAAACTGAATATCTCAGATCAAACACAGTTTTAGCCTTTTCATTTTGTCATGAAAACTCCTGAAAATAATAGATTTTTTTTTTGTAAAAAATGTTTTGTGTGTCTGTAGTTGTAAATACTTTGTGCCACTCTGTCATCATCCAAAAACAAATGAAAATCACAAATGGTGAATGAAGAGTTTCATTTAGTTTCTGTTACACAAATAAAACTATTTGTACTTTTTACCACTTCCAAAAAAACTGTAGAAAAAGTAAAGAAGGAAAAAAGATTATGCCCCTATTAAAAAACTGAGGTTAAAATTAGTTTCAGTTAGGCAACAGACAAATTTCAAAATAAAAGTTAAGAACAGAGTCAAAAAATGATTTTGTGAACAAATGAAAGACTGTTAAACTAAAATATTTAAATACATAATAAAGTGATAAAAGGTTGATAAAATTCAGATTCTATTTTTCAGTCTGCTCAGATAAAATCAACAAGCATCAGCTGATTTTGTTTCCTCTTCTCTCTCCTTGTGTTTCTCAGCTGTCAGCTGACTTCTACTGCTCAGTTACTTTCATAGAGCCTGAAACATAAACATGACACTAAAACAATGAAAAATGAATTAATTTAAAAATTAATTTTCATAGATCTGACAGAATGATAAGGTCATGGGCTCTTTTTCTCTTTCATAAAAACTAAACTGATTAATTTGTTCTAAAATTTCTTCTTTTTTTGTTCTTTTTAAAATTTTTAATGTTTGTCATTGATTAGTAATGAAAAACATCCACATCAACTGTTAGGTTTTTTCCTTATTCTGTTAAAAACCCCTTATCATAGAAAATATAAGAAATGCGATCACTCAAGAAGGTTGGATCAATAACCCAGCTGGGGAGAGTGTGTCAGCTTCCTTCTGGCACCAGCTCTGACAACTCTCTCCAGCTCAGTCTTTTTATTCTCTTTTAGACACAGCAATAACAAATGACAGATAACAGACAACAGTAAATCGTCACTCCCAGATCAGTCGAGCCAGCCGTAGCTGTCTCCTAACCCTTACCTTGGGTGAGAGAAAACAGGGTGTTTATACAGGGTGAAAGAGCATGTAACTCAAATAATCAGATAGCAGGGCCTGCATGGACACCTGCACACATAAGTCACACAGAAGACATCTTTAAAGCATGAGCGTGTATAATTGATGTCGTTGCTTTACCCTATCAATTCCCCCCTGAATTATACACGGGAGTGCAGTATGATTACAAAGATTGATAAAATTTATAAAAATTTATAAAACGTGATATATACGTTTGATTGCAGTGTGATTATAAAATTACTTAAAAATGGTTATATGTGTATGAAAAGTTAAAGAGAATAATAATAAAAAGTGTGTGGTCACAAAGTATCTACGTGTTGCTTCTTGTTTTCACATTTTCAACAACAGTGTCATTAATTGTGACAGACAAAACATAATCCTTCACTCAGGGTAGTTGTCATTTCCTTTAACGTCATAATCCTGTAAAGAAAGCATTTGATATGATATCAGGGCATTTGTGGTAGCTTTAATCATCATGGCTTTGATGCATGGTAGAACACAGCTGAATAATACACAGAACAGTATTACTGCTGAAATGAATGGCATACAAAACTTCAACAATTTCTTCCACCAAGGTCCAAATGTGAACCAGGCCCACAGGTTCAAAGGTGTGGGATGTGAGTCTTCCAGAGCCGTTCGCTGAAGGTTCCTCAGTGAATCCATGTTGTCCTCTATGTGGGTGTCATTTTCTCCAGGAATGTAGGTGCAACAGGTTGTGCCTACCATTACGCAAACGCCACCTCGTTCAGCTGTGAGGGTGTCCAGCACAAACCGGTGTTGCAGAATCATGGCCTTCATAGC